>JAQGEQ010000372.1:0-159497 GCA_034620365.1 Pegea sp. RAD2-039
ATATAAATTTAATTACTTTTATTTATACTTGACACATTTAGTTTGATTTTGTTCTTGTGTGAAACAAACTATAAAAAATAGAAAAATAAGTTTTTATTTTTGTTACATGAAATTCTGTATATAATTGAAATAGAAAACTTATTCAAGCTTTGAATTGATTTTATTTTGTTTTCAAAATATTCTTCATCTGGTTGTTTATTTATATTTAGTTACATGCTTGTATCGTTTAGTGTTCAAAATCAAATGATTTAAATTTTTCATATTATCTAAAACTAATTTTCTTTATCATTAATTAAACTTTTTTTTTTATATTAAAGGAAACTAAAAAAAAGATTTTGAGGAAAGAAGACAGAAGTGGTTGAAAGACTTCCAGCTAAATGTTAGATGCTGTCAGACTAGGAAATACATCTTTTCACAACAACTTCTCCTAACGTTCAAGGAGTAATTGACTCTAAGGATTTGATGAATTGATGACTGTGATTAGTCCAGATAATGGAAGAACAACTCCATAATCGGCAGATGAAGTGATTTCGTTTAGTTAACATTTTTGATGTTTTTCAAAATAGTTGTTGTCATGGAAAAATTTTTGTAAACTTCTTAAAGTTTAAATTTTATGATTTAAACATTGACACAAATTTCTTTACTTTCTTTCAATATTTACTACAGAATGTTCTACTTCTTCTGTGACATTCTGTTCAAGTTCCTAATTTCGATCTGAATGTCAATTTCTCTGTCAGTTTGGTCTACAGTAACATGTTGAGTCATGTAAGCACAACTACTTTCAAATCATATGATTTCATTGTAGCTTTAAAATATAAAAGCCTTAAGTTTTCTTTTGTAGCTTTATGGACATCAACATTATTTTCAAAGTTTTCAACAGACCAAAAACTTAGATATTTTGTTGAAGACTATGTCATCTTCTATTAATTGTAATCTCTTCTGCTTATGAAAAAATTTTTCTTATTCAAATCTTGAAGAATTTATTTTTAATCATGATGTTGAAGAAAGATGTTCATTATCACGATTTAAAGATTCAGTTTCATCTTCCGACCTAACTTCAATCTCTGATTAATCCTTTTTACAGATGTAGTTCTGTTAAATAATGTTGAAAAATTTAACTGCTGAAATAAATAAGCAAATTCAAAATACATTAATCATCTTTAATATCTATTAGATTGTCGATAACTCTGTAAATATATAATTTGATAAAAATTGTTTATGCACAGAATATAGAAACTTCCTATACAAACTTATATTCATAAGCAGCATTTTTAGAGATATTTACACACATTTTTAAGCATGAGACAGAGAGCAATATGCTCATAAGGATCTATTCTTCTAAATTTCGGCCAAACAACTTGATATAAAGGAATAACAATTTGCAAATTTTTTATTTTATAAATAATTTTTAAAATAATTTTTTCCACTGAAGACTTATCCATAATAGCTTGAATTAAATACCATAAGTGACCTTTAAAATACAATCTTTAACTGACAGTAGAGGTATTAACATAGAGAATTCATTTTTGTATCTAACTTAACTGCTTTGTAAAAGTTAGTTAAAAACTAAACATGATTATTTCTGTAAAATCCAAAAACATAAATCGTTTTAGAAAACGGATGTCTTAGTTTCTGTAAGTATAATTTGAACTGCATTATAAAAAAGAATATTTTTGGCAACGTAACTGGTTCTTGTTTACTCTGTAATCAATTCAAACTTGTATCGTGATTTTAAAAAAATCAAATCTGCTCAGGCAACATTTACGAGATTGGTATGCAGGAAACTTAATCATAAATGCGATAGTTATACTTCGTCTGAGCTTCTTGAATTTGAATAATTATGAAATTCGAAAGATGGACAAGGATTTAATTCTTATTTGGTGAGAGGTTCTCTCTTCAGACATCCTGTTTAACTTTTATTTTGATAAAGAAAAAATGACACTTTCTCCTTTTTGAAAAGTAAATATCAAAACAAAAAACTTAACTTTTCTTAAACTTTCTTTGTTAAGTACTTCTATTTTTAGGTCCGAAGATGATGCTAAGAACGAAAGTAAATCATTGTAAAACATTAATCGAGAAATAGAGACAAGAGTGCAAGGTTTTTAATTACTATGTAGGAATGTTCATAACTAAGTAAAATAATGAATGGAAAAGCATCAGAAGAAAGATATTTTATATTGATTTAGTCAAAGTTAATTGTAACTGCGTACAACTATGACAAGCACAGTAGAATATTTGATGAAGTAATAATATTGGATGCCAAATTCAATTTGTGCCACTGAAGCAGAGTCAGTAACAAAATTAAGTTTCCATTCATTAAAAAGTAATCGTTTTTAAATAATTTTAAAAAATAAAGTTAAATAAAAATAGTTTTTACAATAATTTAAATGAAAACATTTAAATAATAGAGTTTGTATAATAAATAGCAGAAATCTTAAGTTAAAGCTGTACCGAACATAGGCAACATCCCTTTCATCAAGGTTCAAGCTTTCATTTGCTTTTATTAAACTAAAGAAACATAAAGAACATTTCTATTAAACGTTTGTGATGACAAAGCATTATTTGAATAAGTTTTTCGTGGTTGTGAATACTGAACATTTAATGTAACACTGTACATTACGCATAAAAACTCGTATAGAAAGTTCATTTTTGAAGGACATTCGTTGTATAAACTGACACAAGTTTGAGTAAATATAAAGTTTAAAAATCTATGAAAATAATAGAACAATGTTAATTAATATTATAATTATTATACTATTTTTGTAGTTTTAGGTTAATTTATAATTTCTTTATAGTGGAAATTGATTTTAGCCCATCTAAAAGATGTAAGCTAATTTAATGAATCAATTTTTTGGTTAAGGTGATTTAACCTTAGTTACTCCTAATCTCGTAACAAAACTGTTGATGATCTTAAAAAACAAATGTAATTTTTAAATTTAAAATCAATGCAAATTTCATTATGTTAGTTTATAAGTTATTAAATAGTTATATACAGAATTATTGATAGAAACTTAAAGTTTGATAAAAATTTTTTTTATTCATAAACTCAGATAAATATTTCAAATTATTCCTGAAATTTTTAGTTTTGTATAGCTCTTTTATTTTAGCACTTTATTGCAGTCTTAATAGGGCTAGTAGAAACAAAATTATTAACGTTTAGAAATTCAAACTTATTTTTTAGTACTTTTAAATTTCATGAATTGTTTAACTGGCTTCTAATATATTTAGTTAGCTTTGATTTTACATTTGTTGTTTAGTAAAATGGTATTTTAATACTTTATGTTTTGATAGTAACATATATTATTATTAGTCTTAATAAAAAATAAATAAGAGAACACTTTAATATATTTAACAAATAGTTTTTCCAGAATTTTAGTGATTAATTATTTCAATATGGGCAAATCGTTTAAAAAAAGTTGGACCTTTAGTAAGTAAATTTAGGATCTTATTATTTTAATTTTAAACTTTTTGAACTCAGTTTAAAATTTCTTTATTTTATTTAGAGCAAAGGTGCTTAAAAGCTGAGAAACTTCGGTTGCAACATCCTCTCAAAGTACCTGTAAGTAAAAAACTATTATTTTATTCATTTATGCTATAAAATTAACTTTCTATAGGTGATTATTGAAAGGGACTATAAGGAAGACCTTTTGTCAAATTTAATAGATAATAAGGTTCTTATTTTTGAAAATAGTACAGGACTAGACGTTATGTCGTCTATTAGGTCAGTACTATGAAAATTTAACCTTATAAAGAATTTTCTTAATAACAAACATTGACAAGTTATATGATGAGGTGAGACTTCATTTAACTGATCTTCTATTGATAGACGGGACTTACGAATAAGCAAAAATTTTGTAATTGGTTTAAAAGTCAACAGGAAGACTGTTATTAATTCGTCTCAGCTAATATCCGAAGTATATGAGACCTACAAGGACAAAGATGGTTTTCTTTACCTGACATATTATCTGGAAGATAATCAAAGTTAAAACAATTTTTTTGATATCTAAAGTAAAATTAGTTTGAAAATTTGATAATTTTGTTTTTAGCAACAGTTTAAATGTAAGAATTAATAAATATCTAACCTATTTGTTCTTGCATATATTTTAGTCTTATCTTTACTATGTATAATCTTAAATAGGGTTCAGCCAGGCTCTATGGATCCTGGCTGTTTTGTTCTTTGTCTACTTCCTCTTTGTAGCTATGGTTTGGTTTCCACTGGATCTTGAAGAAGTTCTCTAGAAGAACAAAGAGATAAAGACTCAGAAAAGGTACAATTGACATCGTGTACTCATTTTGCAAAACCTTTAACAAAACTTGTTTTATTTTTATTCATTACACGACATTAGTTTGACAACAAACTTACTTTATTGTTTTATAGTTAAAATGAAGCAACCAACTTTCTGTGTATATTTCTATCTACAATTGTTGATTTAAGTACTTAAGGCTGATGACATCATTGTGGATTTCAAATTTTCGTTCACTTACTATCATCTCATCTATGATTTTTCTAATTTTTTCTTGTAACCTAAAGTGCTGTTGGTATTTTTAATGTATATTATTTTTTTCTTTGAAAATAATTAACGTATAATATACAATTTTGATTGATAACAAATGATGTATATTCTTTTACATATATTTTAGTTGGTTATTTACTGTTTGAATTAAATGTATTTTATTGTTCTTTGTTAGAGACTACTAAAATGTAAAGTTTTGGATATTTTTCTTTCTATATTTCCTACTTAAATATTTATGATATGTCTTAATTGTTAGAATGTGCATAACTAAGCGGTGCTCTCTTCAGGCACCCTTCATCGTGTTTACTGTAATAAACTATCTTCAATCAAAAATTGTTTTAAAGATGAAAACGTTCGTGATATTTACTGTGAAAGTATAACATTTGTAAGCTATAAAAATCATTTTTTAGAGAGTATTTATTCACAAAAAGCTGAGTACTACCCTTCAAAGTTTTTTTTCTTAAGTTTCAAAGGTTGTATTGGTGTAGTAAACGGTAATATTGGCTTTTTTTAACTGAAAAAAAAAAAAAACATATCTGTTTATAAAGTGTTAAAATTTTTTTAGAAAAATGTGTACACAACAACATCTTGTTGTGATTTTTTTTAAGCTCATTTGCGTTAGCATGTAACATTTTAGGAGAATTTTGCCACCTGGTAAGGGTTAATACTGATATTGCTCTACCCGGGAATTGAACCCGGCCTGTTTGCTTAATAGGCAGCGCTGTTTACCATTCAGCTATAGAGACATTTGCAAATCGTACAAAAGTTGTATAAATAGTTTATTTTCTCTTCTTTTTTAAACATCATACTCTACTGAAAACTAACACTAAATAAAATATAAATTTCAAATTTAAAGAATATATTTAATTACATTCCAAATATACATTCACAAAGTTTTAAAAAATT
This sequence comes from Pegea sp. RAD2-039, assembly GCA_034620365.1. Taxonomy (NCBI): domain Eukaryota; kingdom Metazoa; phylum Chordata; class Thaliacea; order Salpida; family Salpidae; genus Pegea; species Pegea sp. RAD2-039. Next base: position 5,421 of record JAQGEQ010000372.1, read on the forward strand.
TTTAATTTTTTTAAATTAAAAAAGTAAAAATAATTTCTAGGTTAATCAAAATTTTATGAATAACTTTAATGAAACTTATTAATTTTATTTTAATCAAATTGTTTCATTTATATCTTTTCACCAAAGTAGTACAATTATATAAGTACCTATATAACAAGTAAAAATAAGTTTTTGTAATTTCACTTTAAGTGTTTGTATTAACATAAATCATTTTCTGGATATACTAAGATGTAATTAATAAATACAAACAAGTTCAATTCATTTATACTAGAAAATTTGCAACCAAGAAATTTTAGTAAAAAAGTACTTTTCAAAAATTTCCTTTTGAGACATATGAAGCTAGCATTATTTAAACGAACCAAATATTTTACTCATACATTCACTTATAAATTCGTTATTCTTATACCTTTTCACTTATTTAACTCTCTAATAGAAAACTTTTATAATTTAAAATGATTTAATTTAATCTGTAAGCAATTTTATTTTTAAAAAAGCCTTACGTTTTGAGATACAACATTATGAGTGGCTATTTTTTCTGAACATATAGGCTATAAGAATTTTATGACTTTTACAATTTTTCATCTTTAAGTCATCAATCATGTCATACTAAATACCCTTTATCTTATTGACGTGTTGCACTTACTTTCTTATCTAACTACATTTCCCTGAGTTTTGTTTTGATACTATGTGTGGATGAGCCAGACTCGGTCAAAGTAAGACTTTACTACTTTTACTGTTACTCGTGTTATTTTAAGCTGTATTCAGATCTTTCTTTAACTTGCAATTTTTTGTTTCTTTTATTTGTTAACAGTTTTTTTTCCTGAAATATTACAGAAAATGCTTTTTGGAGTTAAGTAAATTGGTTCAAAAGACGTTTTCAAGGTATTCGACTTAATCTTTCTTGTGAACCTGAAAATTATAAGGAACCTTAAAGCTAAATATCATCCTATTACAATTATTAAAGTTTAATAAAATTGATCCTCAAACAATAATAACTCTATTACTGAATAAAGTCTATGAGACGAAATTTCAATCTAATAAAAGAGTTGCTACTAATAACGAAGTCTTAACATCATTATGAAAAAATAGATAAGTTCGAAATCTTTGAAACAGACTTAGCTAATAGAAGCTAGCTGGCTGGCATCAATACCATTGTAATTTTAAAAGACTTTTATTTCGACATAATCAAAACTCTTTGATAAAAAAATTTGATTAAATTTCTGTATTAAAGAACGTACCAACAAATCAGTTGATGTCTTTAGTATGCATTTCATGACTAATAGTAGAAGATTTAAAAAGATTTCAAAACAAAGTAAAACTTTTTAATGTAAATTATTATAAATTCGGTAAATTAAGATAAGTAAATTAGGATCTATTATTAAGAGCAGATGTTTCATTCTAAAAATTCATTCTATTTATAGTGATATGAAAGTAGTATCACACATAATTCAAAGTTTTGGTGAATAATTGTCATAACGAAAAAAAAGAGAGTTGAATTAACCCAACAAGAGTTCTGATGTTGATCTAAGGATTAGAAAGAATAGTTGCGTGGAGGCTCGGTGTTCTACCAGAATAGTTAAGGGTGTTCCTCCAGAGCACTGCAGATGCAAATAATTAATGTCGACTGTAATTGTAACACAATTACAGAACTGTGGTCAAGTCAGTTACAATACAATTTATTGATTAAGGAGAATTTTTTACAGTTCAACTGTATTACAGAAGATTATATTACCACATATCAATCGAAGGCAGTCCTACACTCAGAATCTGCATAAGATGGTTTCCAATCATCTTGTATAGAATCATCAATGATTTTTTCCATCTACACAGCATGAAAATAAATCATTTATTTATTTGCATCTGAATGATTTCATAGAACACCGTCGCTGATAATTAGAAATATTGTTAAATAACATTTATGATAATTTATTAGATATCAAATGTTAAAACTAAACATCATTTTTTTTCATAAATTACTTTGACTTAATCTTCATACAGTATTCTAGAAAATTTTCTTTTACTTTTTTTTTTCCATAACACTTCTGTTAAGTAGACTTACCTGTAAATAACATTTATTTAATTTTTACTATAAACATAAACAAGGTTGTCTGAATAATTAATTTAGAAATGTAAAAAGGAAGAGATTTAACACGTCGCATTTCAGTAGTCTCATTTCAGTCAACTTTAAAATAATGCTGTTGATTTTATAATTTTGTACTAGAGTTGCCTGGTAGAGAACCAAACGCAATAGCAAATTTAAGATTTATCATTTCACAACGAGTATTAGTCTTATAATGGGCTGCTAGCTCAATGAAAAACAAGAGTGTTGAGTCAGGGAAGATCTCTGTTACACAAAGGTGTGCTGGACATCTGAATTTACGTGATGCTCTATCAAATGACTGTTAATATGGTTGTGAATGATATCAGTTCTTCAGTTCTGCAGATAAGCAAAGTATGTGAAACGGATCTGTATTTAAGTGCAGTGTTTCTGGGACCCTTTCTATGAACAGCAGTAATGATAGATCTTTTCCAAATTTGTGTAACTCTTACTTGCCTCAGAGTGATGTTAAAATGTATCCAAATAAGTAGTGATAAACAAGAATATGTGTGATAAATTATTAAAATTTTTCAAAATCATTTTCTACTAACTGGAAGGAAAGTCAACAATAATCAGACACTTGAGATTAAAACATAAAAATTTTAAAGTTAAATATAGTTTAAAATTAAATGTGATCAATAAATTAAAAGGATAAATCAGATTGGCTAATAGTAGTATGACTATTGATTAAAAAAGCTTATTAATCAACTTAAGAACTATAGTTGTGTCCTTAAATGTCTTACAAGCTATACACATGGACAGAATTTAAATAATATTTAGATATAAACTAATGAAAATATCAATATCTTTGCTAAGTTAAAGAAAATGAAACTAAGAACTCACTTCTTTTTTGAAGAAAATTTATTTCAGATTGATGGAAGCAGTTCTATGATAGTTTATACCTTCAGTAGTTTCAACTTTATATAAGGTATTACCAGCAGCTTCACAACTGTATACAGAAAAAGATACATTTGTTAATTCACTTTCTAAATCTTTACAAAATTAACAATAGTTTAGAGATATCTATTTCATGAAGCTCTACTTCAGAAAAAAATCGATATCAGAACACTCAAGTAGGTCTTTTTAAAGATATTTTCAGAACAACTAATAAATAATGCTATGTAGTAATACAGTTAGAGAATATATTTTAAAAATTTAATATTTTATTACAAAAGTTAATTGTTCACTAAGTGTTATTAAAGCTGTTATACAAGGAAAATATTAAAGACAAAAAAATAGATTAGTTTTTGAAAGTGAAAAGAGATTAACGATCTTGTTATACTACACAAGAAATGAAAGAAATTGTTTAAAGTTTCAAGAATTGCTTTTACTAAGTATCAAACAAAAATATTTTTAAAACTTAACATGCATTTGAAGATATTAAGAAATTAAAATGAAGTGTTGTCAACACCTAATATTTTAAGTTCTAAATGTAAATATCTCTTAGATGAAATCTTAAAGATATAATAAAAACTTGAAAAATTTTAGAACCTAGGCCATCAGTCAATTTAATATTATATAAAATTCTTTATAAACTTTTATTTAGAGAATTTTTTTTATCTTTTTGAAATCAGTTATTAGAAAATAGAATCTATAAAAATGTTATTGGGAGAATGAAACAAAAATAGTTTTAATAAAAGTTTCAATAATAAAATCAAATAGCTAATGTAAATAAATGACCATTATCCAATTAGTTTAATTAATTTCATAAATAGCTATCATATATTATATTATAATAATATTCCGTCGATAGGTGTCTTAAAAAGATTGGAGTTTGTCGATGATGACATCCGAAAGGGTTTTATCGACCTCATTTTCATATTCATCGAAACACTCACAGATTTGACGCATCAATTGAACAGCCTGCAAAGAACAGATGACGTCATAATCGTACACACGTGAGGACGTCACACCTGATACATCTGGAAGCAATCTTTCAAACTCGCAATCTTCTGCTGAAACTTCTTTGCTAATCTGAAATAGTTATGTGATAAGGAGAAAATGAAATGAAAAAAAAAGAATAAATTACCTGTTGAATTCTGGAAACCGATTCAAGGAACTTTTAATCAGCTTATGACGTAGTTGTGATGACGTCAATAACACGTCAACAACATTCAAGCGCTCGTTTATCTTATTGATGTCGATCAGAGGTTGATTGATTCATTGAGAAAGGAGTCTGCTCCCCTACAAGAGGAAGAAGAATCACATATGGATCTTAAACTTCCATTTTAAGTTTTTCCATTATTCATTGATGAATACAGCGAATCACATGGCTGAAACGTGATGACGTCTTTAGCTGGAAAGTGATGTAAGGGAAAAATAATTTGGGTAAAAATGACTCGTTTACAAACAACTAACCAGTACCATGATATCCTATTATCGACATCATGACATGGTTTCTTCTGAAATTTATTCATCTTGATACTCAATGCTCCTCAACCTTTTAAAAGTATTGGTTTATCACAGATTGAAATAACAAAACCACATAGCAATTTTTGAATAAATTTATCATTGTAATAAACATGTTGTAGAAGAAAGAATATATTAAAATAAAACCAAATTCTACAAACTGAGTATAAACATATTTAGAATAAATAAATTTTAATATAAAAATATTATATAGCGCTAATTTCCTAATAAATTTTTTTTTAATTAAACTACATTTTCTTATATTATCATTTAAAGATTTTTAACTATTTAGCTTTTAATCAAGAGTAAACTTATTTTAGATAGTAGGGTTGTTTTCAATATTAAACTTTCTTAAATAAAGCGAAATTCCGTAAAATACAGCTTTTTTCAAGATATGGATAAAGAAAAATATTTAATGAGTGAAAAAGCTGTTTTGATTTAACAGCAATAAATCATTATGAGAGATCTTGTGCAACAAAAAGTAATTTTAATTATTTTCTCAAAGAAATTTTTGTTTTGGTAATATTTATTGATAATTAAACAGCCAAAATTAATTAATAATTTTAAAAATTTCATACCATAAATATAAATAAATTTACAACTAAAAATGAACAGGCAAACTCACTTGTTCTTGAATGTGACTCAATCACAAGTGACCTGAAAGTCAATGCAGCTCTTCATGGAAACTTCTCAAGCAAATGGTATTATAAAAAAATCCTAAAAAAATTATATTGTAGAAATTAACAACTCATTACATCATAATAATGGTTTAATAGAATAAACTTTAGATAAAACTGTTTAAGTAACTTACTCATTAATTACACATGAAATGATTGGAAAAACTGAATTGAAGTACAAATGTTTAAATAAATTTAAGTTTGTCAACTTTTAATTATTACTATTCCTATAAGAAACCTAATTAATTTTTGTTACACTTCAACACCTTATAAAATAATTTTACAAGATTTAACAGTTTTTAGCATCCAATAACAAATATTTGGTTGTTTGTTTTCTAAACAAAACATATTTATTAAATCAAAACTGATTTTTTACCCTCAAAATTGACAAAATTTAAATAAAAATGAAAAGAAAACTATTAGTGGTTGATGAACTTAATTTAAGACATACCCATATTTTAGACAATGTTTTTAAGAATTAATTTTTTATTGAACATTATTGTAAAATATGTAAGCCCTTTAAAAATTTTAACCAAAATCAGAAACTATTGTTTCCATTAGAATAAAATAATTCTTTTATGAAATCAACTATATTTTATCAAAAGTTATGAGAAATTTAAGCACAAAAAAAAAACAAAACAAATAAGTATTGTGATATATTGGCTTAATATTTACAAAAGTTTGATGGAAAATATGGCACCATAAGAAAATTCACGAAAAGAAAAGATTATTAAAATATTAAAAACTTCACTTCATTTTTAAAATAACTACTAATTTTTGAAACTGACTAAAACATAAATTGAAATAAAATATAATCCACTATTTATTAGAAGTTTCATTACAAATATATTATTAATCAGCTGTTTAATAAAAAAATAAGAATTTTTTAAGCTTCAGCACAAATCTAAAATTAATTATATATTAAAATATTGAATGTTTAATAATTAAATAAGAAGTAAACTAATGTTTGTATCTAAATAATTAACGTAGGTTTACATGTAGTTTACGCACTATTTGTAAAAATGTTTAATCTGCAACATATGAGGTCCCAAACCGTTTTTACAATTTTTAAGTTTTTAAGATTTTATTTCAAGTTTTTTCCGTTGAAAGAAAGATTTCTTTTCTGACAAACAATCTTAGAAATTCACTTGGAAACTCTTTGAATAAAACCTGATTACTTTTGAGTCAGCGTTTAGTGTTCAGATCTAATTTGTGAGAATGTGTGCTAGCAAGAGGTGCTCTCTTTAGACACCCTACTTCACATTTATTGTAATAAATAAATAAATAATGATAACGTAGATTATGAGTAATTGTATTTCAAGTTAGTAAAATTTATAACTTTTTAAATTTTTTGTAAATCAATTAGTTTATCAGCAAAAAATATTTCCAGGAAAAAAAACTCAAACTTTATCTTTAGTTAAAAGAGATTTCCAGTTGCTTTTTTGAACCCTTTAAAAATCTTCTTTGATATTCTATTCTTTCAATTGTTTCAACTCTTATTAAGTTAATGCCAAAAGCTTCACAACTGTCTACATAAAGAGACACATTTCTTAATTCACATTCTATACCTTTAAAAAAATAAACAATAGTCTAGAGATATATATTTCATGGAGCTCTACTGCAGAAAAAATTGTTAATTCTATACAACATGTAATAATAGTAATCAAACATTAGTTGTAAGACAATATACTTTGTAATAAAGTTTATATAAGTCTAAGATTAATAAGATGAATAAGATTAGTATAAAGTAATATTCTTACAATGAATAAACCTAAAAAGTGGTATTAAAAAATAGTTTGTCGAATTTGGAATAATTGAAATATATATAGAATTAAAATTCGTCCTGCTTAGTGGCGAAGCGGTTACTACACCTACCTTCTAGCTAGGAAGTACCGGGTTCGATCCCAGGTGGAGACATATAAAACTCCTGAAAAAACCATAAAAAACTCGTGAGAATGTGTGTTAGAGAGATGTGCTCTCTTTAGGCACCCTCCTTCGCATTTATATATATAAATAAATAAATAAAAAATTAGAAACGCCATTTTAGTGCAAGTTTAATTATTCAGTAATAATCTAAATAATTCTCAAGTACATTTCACGTTGACAGATGTTAAATATTATTTTGTTTTAAGTTATTTTTGTTTTTATAAAATATATAATCATTTTAAACCATTTTGCTACAAATTCAAATTTAAATATTATCTATTTCTATAGGAATTATTAAGATTTATGAAAAGTAACTCCATATAATTTGAGATTCTAATAGTTTATTTGGAAGTAAATTTATTTGTTAAACTACAATTGAATTTGGATGACCCAATTCTTTTATATGTTTAGTTACAAAATAATATTTTTTAGGTGTACATAGATTGTTGGTTTAATTAAACAAGGGTTTTGTTTAAAATTCATTTATTAATTACAAATTTAAATGAATAATTAGATCTTCCTCTACGTGTTGTTACTACTGAAAGTTTGTGTTGTGCTTGTGTTTGTCAATGAGAAATGTGTTACATGGTCCTGCTGTTTATTATATTATTTTATATTATTATTATTACATAGCATTCCCTGTCATTTCTTTATAGATTTTGTAAAGAACAAATATTGATTGTTGATCGTTTAGGTCTCCATAAAAGCCACTTATTAAAACTCAACTTAATAATAGAGAGTGACAGACTTAAAAAGCATAATTAGTTGTTAAATAAATTTCAATTTACTCATTTTGAATATTTTTAATTTTATAAATAAACTTTTTTGTTAGTTTTTTTGAAACTCTAGCCTTTTGTTGGTTCATTGTGGTTGTATAAATCTTCATCAAGTCAACTTTCGTTGACTTGTAATCTCAGTAAGAATCATAGTGTTTGCCCCAATAGAAATTCTTTCGGTTTGGTTTAATAATCATTTTAAATTTGTTAATATGTGAAGAATTATAATCATTATTTATGAGATCATAAAGTAATCAATTCAAAAATATAAGTATCATTCAATTCTTCTATAGTAAAAAGAAACCAGATTTTTTGAAGAAAAGTTTTGTTGAAAATCTCAATGGTGATTTATTAAAGTACTATTTTTTATAAAAATCTTTATTAGCCCAACTGAAATATAAACTTTGTTCTTTCTATTGAATTTCTGTTGGGAGTTCAATTTTTTTTTCAGTGCACTTATTACATTTTATTTGTCCCGTCTTTTATTAATCATAAACTTTAACAACTTTTAATCACAGGTGATGACAATCTACTAATAGAAACCTCCAGCAGTTAGTTGGAAATATTGGAGTTGCTACCGAGAGAATGACCTCTTGGTTAATATTAGAAATAGTGTGCTACAAGGTCAATGTCAAAAGATGATTAAGATTCAGAGATCTGTGAGAAAAAGATAATGTCCAAAAGGAGGTTAAGTTGATCACAAAGTGCTCCAAGACTTTGTTCTCTTCCAAGGTATTCTGAGACCTCTGGCTGATCTGAATTTATCATCACAAGAATTTCTTCATTTAAATTTTTGCAGAAGTTTGCAGTTGCTGAAATATTTCAAAGGATCAATTTTATTGAAAATCTACTTCCAAATTAATTCCCATCAACAATATAATAAACAAGTGATTGAATATGATGACGTCAGCAGATGTTTGCATCATTGAATGGGACAGATTGGAGATCTTAATATTTTCCTTTAGCTGTTACATCATCATCAGTTATCACCTGTGATTTCATCACAAGTTTTTGATTTAATCTTTTAATTTGTCATCATTTTACTGATTCAGGTTTGGATCCCATTTGTAAATTATTTTTTAAATTTTGTGTCTTGACTTATTTACTAAAAGATTTATATATAATTTTATATAATAATGAAAAATTAATTTCTTATAGATTTATAAACTTTTCTTATATTTTCACAAATATATTTATTAAAATTTGAATGATTATAAACTTTTTCTGATTTAACTATTATTTTAATCTTCAAATGTTTAAAATTTTAAATTATTTTATAATTTTTTATAAATTTTTTTATTGTTTATTTAATGTTTCATGAATTTTTATTAACAACTTTTGTATAGGAATAATTTTTTTTTCAAATAATCCAAAGAATTTCAATTAAGATTTTATATTTTATAAGTGTTAATTATAAGAATAATAAATTTTAATAAATCATCAGATTCAATTTAGGATTAGATATTTGTTTACAAAATTCCTGTAGCTCTAGCTAGCGGTTGAAAAATAAAAAGTTTAAACCATCTAGTAATAAGATTTCTATTTTCAATTTATAAAATTTGTTAAATAATTTTTAAGTTTTATATTTTGATAATCATTTCTAATCCTTGAAATTTGTATGATCTACGTTTTTTAAGTAAATTTCAATTTAGAAATTTGTAAATTCATTTCAAATCTTTAAATATCAAATAAAACTCAATTTATGATTTAATTGAATTTAAAGAAAACTTTCAATTAACTGAATTTTTGTTAGGATGGAGATTAAAGAAGTGTTCTATGATGACATCATCTGGCGGCATCATTGATAAAGATGCTTATTTTAAGTGTTGAAGATCAGATGAACTAACTCAGTTTTTTAGGAGTTAATGAACATGGAAGATTTGGTATGATTGAATTTTTAGGTAATTTTTTTTAATTTCAAAAAATTTTCTAAATGATTATCTTCCAAGTTTATCATATTTTAAATAAATCAATTTTTATATAAAATTACCTTTATATTTCAAAACAGCATTAAATCAAAACTTAGCTATAATAAACAACTAACTTATAAGTATAAAATGTTTATGAGAATAAGTTATTTATTTTGAAATATAATATGAATTTATAGACAAAATATTTTCATGAATTATATAAATTATTCAATTTGACAATTTTATGATATTTATAAAGTATATAATACTTTCTTTTAGATCCTTATATCTTTCAATTTGAATTGTTTTCTGATAGGATAATATTTGGTGGTTTTTATCTTGTTTTTTGAAACAATATTTACAAATTTATTAAATGAAGCAAAAATATAAATTTAATTACTTTTATTTATACTTGACACATTTAATTTGATTTTGTTCTTTTGTGAAACAAACTATAAAAAATAGAAAAATAAGTTTTTATTTTTGTTTCATGAAATTCTGTATATAATTGAAATAGAAAACTTATTCAAGCTTTGCATTAATTTTATTTTGTTTTCAAATTATTCTTCATCTGGTTGTTTATTTATATTTAGTTACATGCTTGTATCGTTTAGTGTTCAAAATCAAATGATTTAAATTTTTCATATTATCTAAAACTAATTTTCTTTATCATTAATTTAAAATTTTTTTTTATATTACAGGAAACTAAAAAAAAGATTTTGAGGAAAGAAGACAGAAGTGGTTGAAAGACTTCCAGCTAAATGACAGATGCTGTCAGACTAGGAAATACATCTTTTCACAACAACTTCTCCTAACGTTCAAGGAGTAATTGACTCTAAGGATTTGATGAATTGATGACTGTGATTAGTACAGATAATGGAAGAACAACTCCATAATCGGCAGATGAAGTGATTTCGTTTAGTTAACATTTTTGATGTTTTTCAAAATAGTTGTTGTCATGGAAAAATTTTTGTAAGCTTCTTAAAGTTTAAATTTTATGATTTAAACATTGACACAAATTTCTTTACTTTCTTTCAATATTTACTACAGAATGTTCTACTTCTTCTGTGACATTCTGTTCAAGTTCCTAATTTCGATCTGAATGTCAATTTATCTGTCAGTTTGGTCTACAGTAACATGTTGAGTCATTTAAGCACAACTACTTTCAAATCATATGATTTCAATGTAGCTTTAAAATATAAAAGCGTTAAGTTTTCTTTTGTAGCTTTATGGACATCAACATTATTTTCAAAGTTTTCAACAGACCAAAAACTTAGATAATTTGTTGAAGACTGTTTCATCTTCTATTAATTGTAATCTCTTCTGCTTATGAAAACATTTTTCTTATTCAAATCTTGAAGAATTTTTTTTTAATCATGAGGTTGAAGAAAGATGTTCATTATCACGATTTAAAGATTCAGTTTCATCTTCCGACCTGACTTCAATCTCTGATTAATCCTTTTTACAGATGTAGTTCTGTTAAATAATGTTGAAAAATTTAACTGCTGAAATAAATAAGCAAATTCAAAATACATTAATCATCTTTAATATCTATTAGATTGTCGATAACTCAGTAAATATATAATTTGATAAAAATTGTTTATGCACAGAATATAAAAACTTCCTATACAAGTTTATATTCATAAGCAGCGTTTTTAGAGATACTTACACACATTTTTAAGCATGAGACAGAAAGTAATAAGCTCATAAGGATCTATTCTTCTAAATTTCGGCCAAACAACTTGATATAAAGGAATAACAATTTGCAAATTTTTTATTTTATAAATAATTTTTAAAATAATTTTTTCCGATGAAGATTTATCCATAATAGCTTGAATTAATTACCATAAGTGACCTTTAAAATACAATCTTTAACTGACAGTAGAGGTATTAAAATAGAGAATTCATTTTTGTATCTAACTTAACTGCTTTGTAAAAGTTATTTAAAAACTAAACATGATTATTTCTGTAACATCCAAAAACATAAATCGTTTTAGAAAACGGATGTCTTAGTTTCTGTAAGTATAATTTGAACTGCATTATAAAAAAGAATATTTTTGGCAACGTAACTGGTTCTTGTTTACTCTGTAATCAATTCAAACTTGTATCGTGATTTAAAAAAAATCAAATCTGCTCAGGCAACATTTACGAGATTGGTATGCAGGAAACTTAATCATAAATGCGATAGTTATACTTCGTCTGAGCTTCTTGAATTTGAATAATTATGAAATTCGAAAGATGGACAAGGATTTAATTATTTTTTGGTGAGAGGTTCTCTCTTCAGACATCCTGTTTAACTTTTATTTTGATAAAGAAAAAATGACACTTTCTCCTTTTTGAAAAGTAAATATCAAAACAAAAAACTTAACTTTTCTTAAACTTTCTTTGTTAAGTACTTCTATTTTAGGTCCGAAGATGATGCTAAGAACGAAAGTAAATCATTCTAAAACATTAATCGAGAAATAGAGACAAGAGTGCAAGGTTTTTTATTACTATGTAGGAATGTTCATGACTAAGTAAAATAATGAACCGAAAAGCATCAGAAGAAAGATATTTTATATTGATTTAGTCAAAGTTAACTGTAACTGCGTACAACTATGACAAGCACAGTAGAATGTTTGATGAAGTAATAATATTGGATGCCAAATTCAATTTGTGCCACTGAAGCAGAGTCAGTAACAAAATTAAGTTTCCATTCATTAAATAGTAATCGTTTTGAAATATTTTTCAAAAATAAATTTAAATAAAAATAGTTTTTACAATAATTTAAATGAAAACATTTAAATAATAGAGTTTGTATAATAAGTAGCAGAAATCTTAAGCTAAAGCTGTACCGAACATAGGCAGCATCCCTTTCATCAAGGTTCAAGCTTTCATTTGCTTTTATTAAACTAAAGAAACATAAAGAACATTTCTATTAAACATTTGTGATGACAAAGCATTATTTGTATAAGTTTTTCGTGCTTGTGAATACTGAACATTTAATGTAACACTGTACATTACGCATAAAAACTCGTATAGAAAGTTTATTTTTGAAGGACATTCTTTGTATAAACTGACACAAGTTTGAGTAAATATAAAGTTTAAAAAACTATGAAAATAATAGAACAATGTTAATTAATATTATAATTATTATACTATTTTTGTAGTTTTAGGTTAATTTATAATTTCTTTATAGTGGAAATTGATTTTAGCCCATCTAAAAGATATAAGCTAATTTAATGAATCAATTTTTTGGTTAAGGTGATTTAACCTTAGTTACTCCTAATCTCGTAACAAAACTGTTTATGATCTTAAAAAACAAATGTAATTTTCAAATTTAAAATCAATGCAAATTTCGTTATGTTAGTTTATAAGTTATTAAATAGTTATATACAGAATTATTGATAGAAACTTAAAGTTTGATAAAATTTTTTATTATGCATAATTTCAGATAAATATTTCAAATTGTTCCTGAAATTTTTAGTTTTTTATAGCTCTTTTATTCTAGCACTTTATTGCAGTCTTAATAGGGCTAGTAGAAACAAAATTATTAACGTTTAGAAATTCAAACTTATTTTTTAGTACTTTTAAATTTCATGAATTGTTTAACTGGCTTCTAATATATTTAGTTAGCTTTGATTTTACATTTTTTGTTTAGTAAAATGGCATTTTAATACTTTATGTTTTGATAGTAACATATATTATTATTAGTCTTCATAAAAAATAAATAAGAGAACACTTTAATATATTTAACAAATAGTTTTTCCAGAATTTTAGTGATTAATTATTTCAATATGGGCAAATCGTTTAAAAAAAGTTGGACCTTTAGTAAGTAAATTTAGGATCTTATTATTTTAATTTTAAACTTTTTGAACTCAGTTTAAAATTTCTTTATTTTATTTAGAGCAAAGGTGCTTAAAGGCTGAGAAACTTCGGTTGCAACATCCTCTCAAAGTACCTGTAAGTAAAAAACTATTATTTTATTCATTTATGCTATAAAATTAACTTTCTATAGGTGATTATTGAAAGGGACTATAAGGAAGACCTTTTGTCAAATTTAATAGATAATAAGGTTCTTATTTTTGGAAATAGTACAGGACTAGACGTTATGTCGTCTATTAGGTCAGTACTATGAAAATTTAACCTTATAAAGAATTTTCTTAATAATAAACATTAACAAGTTATATGATGAGGTGAGACTTCATTTAACTGATCTTCTATTGATAGACGGGACTTACGAATAAGCAAAAATTTTGTAATTGGCTTAAAAGTCAACAGGAAGACTGTTATTAATTCGTCTCAACTAATATCCGAAGTATATGAGACCTACAAGGACAAAGATGGTTTTCTTTACCTGACATATTATCTGGAAGATAATCAAAGTTAAAACAATTTTTTTGATATCTAAAGTAAAATTAGTTTGAAAATTTGATAATTTTGTTTTTAGCAACAGTTTAAATGTAAGAATTAATAAATATCTAACCTATTTGTTCTTGCATATATTTTAGTCTTATCTTTACTATGTATAATCTTAAATAGGGTTCAGCCAGGCTCTATGGATCCTGGCTGTTTTGTTCTTTGTCTACTTCCTCTTTGTAGCTATGGTTTGGTTTCCACTGGATCTTGAAGAAGTTCTCTAGAAGAACAAAGAGATAAAGACTCAGAAAAGGTACAATTGACATCGTGTACTCATTTTGCAAAACCTTTAACAAAACTTGTTTTATTTTTATTCATTACACGACATTAGTTTGACAACAAACTTACTTTATTGTTTTATAGTTAAAATGAAGCAACCAACTTTCTGTGTATATTTCTATCTACAATTGTTGATTTAAGTACTTAAGGCTGATGACATCATTGTGGATTTCAAATTTTCGTTCACTTACTATCATCTCATCTATGATTTTTCTAATTTTTTCTTGTAATCTAAAGTGCTGTTGGTATTTTTACTGTATATTATTTTTTTCTTTGAAAATAATTAAGGTATAATATACAATTTTGATTGATAACAAATGATGTATATTCTTTTACATATATTTTAGTTGGTTATTTACTGTTTGAATTAAATGTATTTTATTGTTTTTTGTTAGAGACTACTAAAATGTAAAGTTTTGGATATTTTTCTTTCTATATTTCCTACTTAAATATTTATAATATGTCTTAATTGTAAGAATGTGCGTTACTAAGCAGTGCTCTCTTCAGGCACCCTTCATCGTGTTTACTGTAATAAACTATCTTCAATCAAAAATTGTTTTAAAGATGAAAAAGTTCTTGATATTTACTGTGAAAGTATAACATTTGTAAGCTATAAAAATCATTTTGTAATGAGTATTTATTCACAAAAAGCTGAGTACTACCCTTCAAAGTTTTTTTCTTAAGTTTCAAAGGTTGTATTGGTGTAGTAAACGGTAATATTGACTTTTTTAACTGAAAAATATTAACAAAAACATATCTGTTTATAAAGTGTTAAACATTTTTTATAAAAATGTGTACACAACAACATCTTGTTGTGATTTTTTTTTAAGCTCATTTGCGTTAGCATGTAACAATTTAGGAGTATTTTGCCACCTGGTAAGGGTTAATACTGATATTGCTCTACCCGGGAATTGAACCCGGCCTGTTTGCTTAATAGGCAGCGCTGTTTACCATTCAGCTATAGAGACATTTGCAAATCGTACAAAAGTTGTATAAATAGTTTATTTTCTCTTCTTTTTTAAACATCATACTCTACTGAAAACTAACACCAAACAAAATATAAATTTCAAATTTAAAGAATACATTTAATTACATTCCAAATATACATTCACAAAGTTTTACAAAATTTTTAATTTTTTTTAATTAAAAAAGTAGAAATAATTTCTAGGTTATTCAAAATTTTATTAATAACTTTAATGAAATTTATCAATTTTATTTTAATCAAAATATTTCATTTATATCTTTTCACCAAAATAGTACAATTATATAAGTACCTATATAACAAGTAAAAATAAGTTTTTGTAATTTCACTTTTTAGTGTTTGTATTAACATAAATCATTTTCTGGATATACTAAGATGTAATTAATAAATACCCACCAAGTTCGATTCATTTATACCAGAAAATTTGCAACCAAGAAATTTTAGTAAAAAAGTACTTTTCAAAAATTTCCTTTTGAGACATATAAAGCTAGCATTATTTAAACGAACCAAATATTTTACTCATACATTCACTTATGAATTCCTTATTCTTATACCTTTTCACTTATTCTAACTCTCTACTAAAAAACTTTTATAATTTAAAATGATTTAATTTAATCTGTAAGCAATTTTATTATTAAAAAAGCCTTACGTTTTGAGATACAACATTATGAGTGACTATTTTTTCTGAACATATAGGCTATAAGAATTTTATGACTTTTACAATTTTTCATCTTTAAGTCATCAATCATGTCATACTAAATACCCTTTATCTTATTGACGTGTTGCACTTACTTTCTTAAAAACTTATTTTTATTAAAAACATAAGAAAAAGATTTTTAATGAAATGTTTTGTTTCCAACATAAATAGTCAAGAATTATTTTTATCTGAAGATCTTTTAACATAACTCTTCGCCACATTTTAATATCGAAACATTTTAGGAGACTTTTAAAGATTTTCTAGCTTTAATTATAAACTTTACAATGTATTGTGTTAAACTATGGTCGAGAAAAAAATGATTATTTTTATTTGTTTAGTTATTTTTATTGCAGAAAGAGACATGGCTACAATTAACAAATGATATAGCAAACAAAATCCAGTATAACCGCAGAGAACAGAAAAAGAGAATGTTTGAATTCCACAACTCAAAAGATTTAAAGATGATAACAGAATTTGATATTGATTTATTAAATAGTTGCTTATTAAAGTATTTAATCAGAATAATTTTAGCAACTTAACTCTGAGAACAAAAATTGTGGTCGATAAGGAAATCATTTAAGTTGAGTAAAGAAGAACTAGTAACTATTGAATACACTAATACTAGATTTGACACAGAATCGATCTCTGAATGTTTGTCAAGTTTTAAGATTAAGGTTTGATACATAATCCACTCTCTAACCACACTCCGAGAGGAAGAAAAGTCCCCAAGTTTGTGAGAAATCTATCATTACTCCTATTCATGAAAAGAGACCTAGAAACACAAAACTTAGCTACAAACCAATTTCGTTGACTTCAGTTGTCTGCAGAACTGAAGATCATATCATTCAAAATCATATGAACAGTCATTTGTTGGAGCACCATCTACTATCTGATGTCCAGCTAGCTTTGTGAAGCGGAGATCTTCACTGATTAAACATCTCATTTTTCATAATGAGCTTACAGTCTATTAATACTAATCTAGTAAAGTAATACTCCTTGTGACATATATCTCTTTTTTGCTAAAGTATTTTATTTTTAGAAACACAACACTTAGCTACTACGATACAATTTGATTTTCACAATTCGAATTTATAAATTCTAATAAATAATTAGTAAGCCGTACTACAAATTTCTTTGTTTGATAAGCACTCTATAAATTAGATCTAGAGCCTTAGAAAATACAATTACTTTAATTAGAATCTAGAACTGAAATATATTTGCCATAGATGGAGTTAATTTTTTCTTTTTATTAGATTGTTGAGATTTTATTCTCAGCTTTCTGTTCCATCAAATCTAATATTTGCTTCAATCATATGATTTTGACTTCTATTGTAAAAACATAGAAGATTATAAAAGGGATGACACGGAAGAAATAGAACATTGAAAATATGATAAATAGTTTCAGTTGTTGCTTGACTAACTACAACACATGAAACTACTGAACAAAGTCAAGTTTTGAATTAGAAGTTGAAATTATTCTGACTTGAACTTTGTTTCCCCTCTTCTGACGTCACAGTCTTCCATTTGAACAATAAAACGTCATCAATAATTCTCTTCATCAATTTAACACTATTCTGCAAATTTTCAATTAAAAAATAAAAAATAAAAAATAAGAAATCAACTGACAGATTTGGTGACATTATCACCGCCAAAGGTCATCGCAAAATGCTCCAAATTGTTGTTTTTTGGAAGAGCATAATCAATAATCTTCTTTAGAAATCCAACTGATCTTGCCACATTGATCCCAAAGCTTCGATCACATGATCCTGTGACGTCACAACATGCATAATTCTAACTTATGGGGTCAGCATAGTCACAAACCTAGCTGCACCTCGTGAAAGTCTTGTGAAAGTTTCTTCCATCTTTTCCTCGATTTGTCTTCGAACCTTATTAATACGTTTGCAGATTTTTGTTAACTCTTCATTAAAGTCACATTTCACCACAAACTTCTGCGACTTCTAGATCTGCAATCAATCGACGTTTAGCGTGCTGACGTCACACTTTAATGACGTCATACCTGCTCAAAATCGAAAGTGATTCTGCCATTTCCACAAACTTCTCTAAATTGGTCGATAGGTGTCGTAAAGGAGATTGGAATTTGTCGATGATGTCATCCAAAAGTTTTCCATCGACTTCATTTGCATATTCATCGAAAAACTTACAGATTTGAGACATCAATTGAACAGCCTGCAAAGAACAGATGACATCATATTCACGTGTATGTGATGACGTCACACTTGATACATCTGGAAGCAATCTTTCAAACTTGCGATCGTCTGCTGAAACTTCTTTGCTAATCTGAAATAATTACGTGACGTCATCGCCTGATGAGGAGAAGATGAGTTGAAAAAAAGGATTAATTACCTGTTGATCTCTGGAAACCGATTCAAGAAACTTTCAATCAGCTTATGACGTAGTTGTGATGACGTCAATAACACGTCAACAACATTCAAGCGCTTGTTGATCTTATTGATGTCGATCAGAGGTTGATTGATCCATTGAGAAAGGAGTCTGCTCCCCTAGAAGATGAGGAATCAGATGTGGATCTTAAACTTCATTAACTCACCTCTGAAGTTTTCCAATAATTCAGTGATGAATACAGCGAATGACATGACTGGTTCCTTATGACGTCTTTAGCTGGAAAGTGATGTAAGGGAAAAATAATTTGGGTAAAAATGACTCGTTTACAAACAACTAACCAGTACCATGATATCCTATTATCGACATCACGACATGGTTTCTTCTGAAATTTATTCATCTTGATACTCAATGCTCCTCAACCTTTTAAAAGTATTGGTTTATCACAAATTGAAATAACAAAACCAGGTAGCAATTTTTGAATAAATTTATCATTGTAATAAACATGTAATTGTAGAAAAAACCTTATGAGAAAATTGTTTTGATGAATAATTAAAGTCTTAAGCAAATGCATGCTAGCAACAAGCATTTAATAAGTTAACGTTTGTCAAATTTGTTGTAGAAGAAAGAATATATTAAAACAAAACCAAATTCTACAAACTGAGTATAAACATAATTAGAATAAATAAATTTTAATATAAAAATATTATATAGCGCTAATATCTTATTAAATTTTTTTTAATTAAACTACACTTTCTTTTATTATCATTTAAAGATTTTTAACTAATTAGCTTTTAATCAAGAGTAAACTTATTTTAGATAGTAGGTTTGTTTTTACTATTAAACTTTCATAAATAAAGCAAAATTTCGTAAAATACCGTTTTTTTCTAGCTATGGATAAAGAATAATATTTAAAGAGTAAAAAGCTGTTTTGATCTAACAGTAATAAATCATTATGAGAGATCTTGTGCAACAAAAAGTAATTATAAATATTTTTTCATTGAATTTCTTGTTTTGGTAATATTTATTGATGATTGAACAGACATTATTAAATAATAATTGTATATTTTATATACCATTTATGTGCTTGAAATTGCAACTATTAATGAACAGGCAAACTTACTTGTTATTAATTATGACACAATCACAACAGATAACCTGAAAGTCAATGCAGTGCTTCATGGAAATTTCTCAAGCAATTGGTATTAAAAAAAATTCCTAAAAAATTTATATTTTTGATATTAACAACTCATTACATCATAATAATGGTTTAATAGAATATACTTTAGATGATATTGTTAAAGTAGCTTACTCATTAATTACACATGAAATGATTGGAAAAACTGAATTGAAGTATAAATGTTTAAATAAATTTAAGTGTGTCAACTGTTAATTATAACTATTCCTATAAAAAATATAATGAATTTTTGTTACACTTCAACAGTTTATGCAATAGTTTCACAAGATTTAATAGTTTTAGCAACCCATAACAATTACTTGGTTTTTTTTTATAACACAACACATTTATCAAATTACAAATGATTTCCTAACCTCAAAAACGACAAAATTTAAATAAATTTTAAAAGAAAACTATTAGTGGTTGATGAACTTAATTTAAGACATACATATACTTTAGACAATGCTTTTAAGAATTAATTTTTTATTGAACATTATTGTAAAATATGTAAGCCCTTTAAAAATTTTAACCAAAATCAGAAACTATTGTTTCCATTAGAATAAAATAATTCTTTTATGAACTCAACTATATTTTATTAAAAGTTATGAGAAATTTCTAAAAAAAACAAAAACATAACAAATAGGTATTGTGATATATTGGTTTAATATTTACAAAAGTTTGATTGACAATATGGCACCATAAAAAAAGTCACGAAAGGAAAAGCGCTTATTATAATATCAAAGACTTTAGTTCAATTTTAAAATAACTACTAATTTTTGAAACTGATTAAAACATAATTTTAAATAAATTATAATCCACCATTTATCACAAGAAGTTTCTTTACAAATATAATATTAATCAGCTGTTTAATCAAAAGGTAAGCATTTTTTAAGCTTCAGCACAAATCTAAAATTAAGTATATACAAAAATTTTGAATGTTTAATAATTAAAAGGGAAGTAAAATGAAGTTTGTATCTAAATAATTAACCGTAAGTTTACATGTAGTTTACGCACTATTTGTAAAAATGTTTAATCTGCAACATATGAGGTCCCAAACCATTTTTACAATTTTTAAGTTTTTAAGTTTTTTCCGTTGAAGGAAAGAATTCTTTTCTGATAAATAATCTTAGAAATTCACTTTGAAACTCTTTGAACAAAACCTGATTACTTTTGAGTCAGCGTTTAATGATAGAGTAGATTTTGAGTAATTGTATTTCAAGTTATAAAAATTTTAGCTTTTTAAATTTTTTGTAACTCAACTAGTTTATCAGCAAAAAATATTTCCAGTAAAACAACTCAAACTGTATCTTTGGTTAAAGGAGATTTTCGGTTGCATTTTAAAACCTTTTAGAAATATTCTATGATATTTTATTCCTTCAATAGTTTCAACACTTATCAAGTTATTACCAGAATCTTCACAACTGTTTGCATTAAAAGACACATTTCCTTATGCTCATTCTATAGCTTTAAAAAAATTAACAATAGTCTAGACACATCTATTTCATGGAGCTCTACTTCAGGAAAAATCAACATCAGAACACTCAGATAGGTCTCTATAAAGATCTTTTCAATACAACTAATAAATAATGCTATGTAGTAATACAGTTAGAAATATGTTTTATACATTTATTATTTTCTTGAAAAAGATAATCTTTCACTGAGTGTTATTAAAGCTGTTATATACGTAAAATAATAGAGACAAGAAAATATATTATCTGTGAAAAGTGCAAGGAGGTGAATCAATAGAGATCAAATTTTTTATTTATCAAGCAAAATCTTTTTCGAAATATAAAATGCTGCATTTTTAAGTTATATTTCTAGCTTGACTAAAAACATCACTTTACTTGAAAGCTGCTTATTCCTGAGCATTTACTTTTCACGATAATAATATCTCTTAAACAGTACTATTATTATCTTTTAATTATGTTGCATAGACAAGATATTGTTTGGATATATTAAACAAAATTTATGTGCTTACTAATAGTAGAATAAGATAAATAAGAAATTTTAAAAACTGTGAATGAAGTCAAAGCATTTTATGCTTTATTTTTACAAGATATTTTCTTAATTTTGTACAACAAAATAGTTTGGAATATCACTTTTTCAAAAGTTTACTACATAACTTAAAAACGCGATCTGTAGTTTATTTGTAGTTTCTTTTTTAAAATGAATAAAAAATACAAAATTCTAAGACGAACATTTTTACTACAAGGTAACTATTGCAACTTTCTCAGTCTTACAAACATGAATAATAACGATATGTAGAATTATAGTTATAACAGTAATCAATTTTATGATAACAAAAAAAACAACATGTAATAATAGTAATCAAACATCATTTGTAAGACAATATACGTTGTACAAAATTGATATGAGTCGCAAACATGAAGAAAATTAGTAAAAATAAATATTCTTACTAAGTATAAACCTACAAAATGGTATTAAAAAATAATTTGTCCAATTTGGAACAATTGAAATAAATATAAAAATTAAACGTTAGAAACGCCATTTTAGTGCAAGTTTAATTATTTAACAATAATATAAATAATTCTCTAGTACATTTCAGGTTGTCAGATGTTAAATATTCTTTTATTTTAACTATTTATGTTTTTATAAATCAGATAGTCATTTTAAAACATTTTTGCTAAAATTTAAAATGTTTAAAAGTTTTATTTGCTTACAATCGCTTAGCCTAAAAAAAGAGTTTATTTTTTCTCTTGGTTTACCCAAACACAAAAATATTATTTTAACAAAATCTTTATACTACAATAAGTTAAATAGCATAAATTCTGTTACTTTTTTATAAAGAATACTTTACTTATTTGTTCTTCTATTTTCAGACTTTAAGAGCCGTACAAAGTTATTATAATTTTTTGACTGTCTCTTTTTTGTTTGAGTTTCAAGCTTTAGATATGGCAGAACCTGAAGATGAAACCGCTAATCATGAAATGGTGAATAATCAACGGAATTTTTCCTCAAATGCTGTTAATCATTCTAATCAACCTCCAAAAACTGATGCTACAACTCATCAACCTGTGTCATTTGAGGATAATAATAGTATAATAGATATACTTAGATACCAACAAGCTTTAGAAAGCCTAAAAAATGGGTATCATTCAGTAGCTGCGACCAGCTTTGAAAATCCATTTGGTTTACTAAGTTACTCTTCTGCTTACCCAGCAACAAATAGTAGTTATGCAGCTTCTTATGCTGGCCTCCAATATCCAGCTTATACAAGTTTTCAAACAAGTAACCCCAATCAACTCTCGCCTCATAATCATTTGTACGGTCAAGAGAACATTTTGGGGTCTTATATTGATCAATCGTTTCAGCAAACTAAAAACAAGTTGGAACACATGAGAGAAGATTCAAGACTGGTTAGCCAAGTTCAAGATGCTAAACTTAATCAACTTCACAATCAAGTTCTGAATAATCAACAAAATACTTCTACACCTTTTGTAGAACAACCTCAACTGAACCACCCTTTTAAAGCTATTCAAGATCAATATTCCAACTTGCAATCAGTAGCTGCTACACCTGGCAGTAATATCACATCTACACCGAATCATCATCAATCTGAGATTAATCATAGCAACCAGATGTCTTCGACAACTTCAGCAAGCTGCTCAACACCTCAGCAGGGTCATGGGCAAATTGAATTGTCTGGAATTCCTAATAATCTAGCTTTTAAGCATTTCCAAGCAAGCCGTTACCGACACCATTTTCGTCCATATCCAATTTATAGTCCAAGAAAAGAGTTTCTTAAAAACTTAAGTCGTGATCAATTAGAAAGCATGGTTGAGGAATTGCATGATCAAAACCAGTTCCTAGCTGCTACTTCAAATCATGGCTTTCAACTTCATCAATACCTAATGACGGAAACTTTCGATAAGATGCAGGATTCTGAGCAGTTTCTTGATTTTAGAAGGTACATAGGACCTCCAAGACAAGATGGTAAGGTTGAATGTGTCCCTTGTAAGAAGCTGTTCTCCTGTAAAGCCTCTGCCTTGGTTCACATTAAATCAATCCATATGGGATTTGTCTACAGCTGTCCAGTATGTGGCGAGACATTCAACAGGAAGCCCACGAGAGATCGACATCTCAATAATCCAAATATTCATCCTTGCAACCTTCCAACAAACTAAGACTCAATTAGAAAAAGGTTTGCTCTTCTGAGATTATAATTAAGACGATCTTTTTCAGATGATATTTAAGTCTTGTGAAATGATTAGTTCTTTTGAGTTCGTTTTTCTAAATGAAAACATTCTCAAAATTTTAATAAAAGATAGATGTTGTTTAGTATGTTTTATCTTTGCATAGTACTGAATAATTTTTAAATTGAGATATTATAGCAGCGCCTTGTTAAACATAATTTTTTATAAATAAAATAATTAGTTAAATGCAAGTTCAAGTTAACTAAAACTAAATATTTGTCAATTTCTCATCATTTTTTAGAATGTAACAAAAAAACAGTTAACCTGACATAAAACTCAAATTAATTCTTGTCTAAAAGTGGTCAAGCTAAATTTGTACACTTTAAAACAGTACTTTAAGTTATAAAGTTTTGTTTGCTTATACATTTTTAAGTGATATGTTTAAAATGTGATATCTTTAATCATTAAATACAAACAAACAATTTATTTATATATATTAAATACATTTTTCAAATGTTTGTTGTAAACTTAAAAGTAAACATAAGTAAACTGAATAATAATGAAATGTTTTGTTTCCAACATCAATAGTTAATAAATTTTTTATCTGAAGATCACTTAACACAACTCTTTGTCACATTGTATTATCAAAGTATTTTAGGAGACTATTAAAGATTTTCTAGCTTTAATTATATAATTTACAATGTATTGTGTTAACACTATGGTCGAGAAATAAATGATTATTTTTATTTGTTTAGTTATTTTTATTGCCGAAAGAGACATGGCTACAATTAACAAATGATATAGCAAACATAATCCAGTATAACTGCAGAGAACAGAAAAAGAGAATGTTTGAATTCCACAACTCAAAAGATTTAAAGATGATAACAGAATTTGATATTGATTTATTAAATAGTTGCTTATTAAAGTATTTAATCAGAATAATTTTAGCAACTAAACTCTGAGAACAAAAATTGTGGTCGATAAGGAAATCGTTAGAGTTGAGTAAAGAAGAACTAGTAACTATTGAATACACTAATACTAGATTTGACACAGAATCGATCTCTGAATGTTTGTCAAGTTTTAAGATTAAGGTTTGATACATAATCCACTCTCTAACCACACTCCGAGGGGAAGAAAAGTCCCCAAGTTTGTGAGAAATCTATCATTACTCCTATTCATGAAAAAAGACCTAGAAACACAACACTTAGCTACAAACCAATTTCGTTGACTTCAGTTGTCTGCAGAACTGAAGATCATATCATTCAGAATCATATGAGCAGTCATTTGATGGAGCACCATCTACTATCTGATGTCCAGCTAGCTTTGTGAAGCGGAGATCTTCACTGATTAAACATCTCATTTTTCATAATGAGCCTACAGTCTATTAATACTAATCCAGTAAAGTAATACTCCTGGTGACATATATATCTTTTTTGCTAAAGTATTTTATTCTGTATCCCACAACAAGTTCATTATTGCTTTATAAAAAATAAAAATCAGCATATTTATCTTAAAATGGATTAGAGATTACTTATAACAAAGATTCCAGCAATTTTGTGTTAAAAGATCCTTGTCTACTCTTATTCAAATCACCAGTGGTGCTCCTTGGGGCTCTGTTCTAGGTACCCCTCTCTTTTTAACTTTCATTGAAGAACTTTTCAGAAGACTAGTCGCAGTCGACTTTTCCACCATTTCGCCCATAAAAGTCGAACTTCCTTTCGCCTGTGACGTCACAAAGTAATACTGACGTCATCACCGCGCTTATCATCTCACCTGATTAACAAAAATCTTGGCCATTAGGACAATGACGCCAATCTGTCGGATATAGGTCAACTTTCCGCCCATATTTGATCTAGTAGCAACACGTTGTTGGGGATATATGACATGTGATGATGACGTTCGATACAAGGATGTCGGCTCTGCTTCAATCGGATCCACTTATCCTCGATTTTATGCAAATCAGGTCTGTTGCAAAGAAGAGGGTGACGTTACAGCAGTTGCGGTGAACAAAAAAAGAACATCAAGCTGCAAGATGATCTCATTGAAGAGGAGAGAAAGTTGGAAGCTATTTGATCAGATCTCCTTGCTTTCAGACACAAACGACTATTGCTGGATGTTGAAGAGATCTTTTGCGGTTGAAAGTTCTTCACAAGGTTTCCTGAGATCTACATCAGAAATAAAATAAATATTTCTATTTCTTTACTTACGATCAATTTTTGCTACAAAATGTTTTGCTTCCTTAGTGACATTCTGTTCAAACTTCAAATTTGGATCTGAATGTCGATTTCTATGTCAGTTTGGTCTACAGTAACATATGGAGACATTCAAGCACAACTACTTTAAAATCATACGATTTCATTGTAGCTTTAAAATATGAAAGCCTGAAGTTGTTTTGTTGTAGCTCCTTTATCGACATCAACATAATCTTCGTAGTTATCATCATATCAAAAATTAGTATATAGTCAAATATATTTAATCATATATTTAATTGATAGTCATGGGCAAATTGAATCATCTAAAAATCCTGGTTATAATATTCCAGCTTATGCTCATTTACAAGTAAGTCATTACCATTCAAGTTCATATCCAATTTATAGTCCAAGAAAAGAGTTTCTTACAAACTTAAGTCGTGATCAACTAGAAAGCATGGTTGCAGAATTACATGATCGAAACCAGTTCCTAGCTGCTACTTCAAATAATGGCTTTCAACTTCATCAATACCTAATGAATAAAGATTTCGATAAGATGCAGGATTCTGAGCAATTTCTTGATTTTAGAACCTACATAGAACCTCCTAGACAAGATGGCAAAGTTAAATGTGTCCCTTGTAAAAAGCTTTTCTTCTGTAAAAATACTACTTTGGTTCACATTAAATCAATTCATATGGGATTTGTCTACAGCTGTCCAGTATGTGGCGAGACATTAAACAGGAAGGTCACAAGAGATCGACATCTCTATAATTCAAAGATTCATCTTTGTTACCTTCCAATGAACTGAAATGATCGCTAGAATAAAGAAGAATGTTTTGTTTGATTGAGAACATAAATAGACGATCTTTTAGTAATCCGTTATACATGCGTTATGATATAATTAGTTTTCTTGAGTTAGTTTTCCTAAATGAAAATACTCTACAAATAGTGATAAAGGCTAACTGATGTTCAGTTTATTTTATCTTTACGAATTTGTTGTCTGTAAAAATGAGATTCTTATAATGACGCTTTTTCAAACATTTTTTTTACAATTTAAGCTTCTTTCTTATTGCAGCTTTAGTTAATTGTAAGTTCTGTTCAAGCAATACTAACTATTTGCAGAGTATTTTAATTAATAGAACTTAACAGAAATGGAAAAGCCTTGTGTTAAGTTTTTTACCTTAACTTCAAGTTAGCAAAATGTCAACATACTACTAATGATATACGATAACGGCTACATAATAATTTGCCGAGTAATTTTTACTGTAGAATAAGTTGTTGGGACCTTTCTTAAGATTGTTTTTACAATACTAGTGTTTATTTTATTAAAAAATTACAGGTTAACAATTAAAACCATCTTAACTACCTCTATGTCAACTGTTTGACTAAACATTTAATTTTAAAACTTATAAATTACATCTTTATTATCATCATTAAATTATATCAGATTATCAAGTAGAAATAAAAGTATTTAGTATTTTGACTAAAAATATTAAGAAGTTATTTTGATAAATCATATTCTACATGTATATTAGTTTCTTTGTGGAAATATTATTTGATTAACAAATAGTGATGCAATACTACATATTTTGTTTATGTATATTGAATTACTTAATCCCAAGCCTCATTTTACTAAAAAAATATTATCTCTGCAATATACGCTCAAAATTCAAGAAATCAAACTAACAAATTTTTATTGTTTTAACTAAATTGTTATTGGATAGTATTTTACAAATGTCCTTTCAATTTACTTATATAACGAATATACTTGTTGTACAAAGTCTTTTTAACAGTTTTTCAACAGTTAGGATAAGATAAATATTTTGAGCCTAATGTGAAAAGCTGAACGTCTTATTAGCAACAATCCACACAAAAATTTAGCTTGATTTATTAAACTATTTTTTACTTGTAAACATATAAGGAACTTTAGTTTTTTTTTCTATTTTACTTTATAAAAAAATGTTTTATATAAAAAAAGGTTTTAGTTTCTATACCAATGAGAAACTGTTGCGGCTGTACTTAGATTATGATTATCATTATAACTATTCGAGAGAGCTACAATTAAAGCATTTTTTGAGTTGTAAGTAATTCTTAAAGGAGATTTTATCATTAGATTACAAACATATTTCAAGTATTTTAAAACATTGCAGTATATGCAAAATCATTCTACTTCCTTCATAGATATTTTAATGCAAGGAATATTATGCAATGATAAAATTTGCAATCTGATTTGATAATTTTTTATATCAGGGTTTGGAATAATTTTTTAATTATTTAAATTATTTAAGAAAAAATCAAAATAAATAATTCTAAGAGCTCTTTAACTTAATAATAAAGAAAGTATAACACAAATATGGCTACAAATTGTTTATTTAGTCAGTTAAACGTTTCCGAACTTTATTAAAGATCAAGTATTATCTGAAAAACACTTCAGTAGACGTCTTCTGCAAGCACCATTGCTATTTTTTACTATTTTAAAATACTTTGTATATTCCATTGAAGATAACGAGTGTGGTTGATGAACAACAGAATAAAAGGTAAAAATAGCTTGTTTACGCCAAAACCTCCCTCCATCTCTACGCCAGCAAGGTTATGAACCGGAAGAGACGAACTGATGCAGGATCTGTCACAACGCAGTGAATATAGCGACCAACTGCAAACGAGGTTGGAAAACTGGTTTTAATTTCGTAAGTTTGTGTCTTAGAAGTGTCAACTAGTATAACAAGGCTCTTCTGCTCGGAGTTTTTATAGACGCTTCTTTGTCACCAAAAATATCTACCTGGGTTCGATACCGAGACCTACGGATTTACGTGGTAATTATAACTTATACATGACTGACGAATCGTACAATGTAATTAGAGATAAGAAGTTATACTAAAAAGCTTTTAAAAGCATGCTACAGAAATAGTAGACTTAGAGAGATAGCAGAATTACAATCTAACATTGATGACATAGGGGAAATTTATCTGAGAAAACTTTTACAAAATTATTGAAGTCATAAGTATTTGAAATCTAAATAACATACTAACATTAAAACAACTACCGAAGTATCTTCAAATAATGTCAAAAGAAATAAATGCTCCTGAATACATTAAATTTACTGAAACTAATTTGTTCCAAAAATTTTTTTTGCCCACTATTATTCGATCACTGTTCATAATTCCAACTATGTCCATTCATTTGTCTTGGACTGTTTTGAGGATATGGATATATAGGGTATTCCAAATGATGTGTTTGAAAACATGGTTGGAGTAAATGTCGAGTACCAAAAGAATGGTGACTTAAAGCTCCATAGTTTTCTCTTATTGGGTTATGAGACGGATTACCCATTGCAAGGTGTTGATAGTTGCTCGCTAGTTGGTTGTTAGTTACTGGTTGAAAGGTTGCAAGTTCGCCTTGATAAGAGTAGTTGTTTCTATCTTGACCTGCAAATGTAACAAAACTATTTTGTCGATTTGAATCCTGTGAAATCTGTCTTGCATGCGCTATCATTGGTTCCACTAGATGTTCGTGAACACTTCGACTTTCAGTGAACCCTATATCTGGTCCTTGACTGTAATTCGCATTCAGATGTAAGTTTCGTGGCAGACTGCTACCTTGGTAACCTGAAGAGCTTGGATAAACGAAACCCCTATAATCTAGTCCTGATGGTTGGACTTGCGCAAGATCTAGTTCGTGTTGAAAACTAGCTGAAGAATCGGCTAGATCAACTAGATGGCATAAATTATGAACGGTGCTACCTCCAAATGGACCAGTAGTACACTGGTTACTGATATTATTTCCGACCTCTACAGCTGGACTATCTACCACTTGAAAGTTTGTAGATTGGTTTTGGAGATACCTATCCCAGTTATTACTTTGAGGTTGTTGAATATCTAAACTATTATCAGAAAGGATAATTTCAACTGTAATTCGTTGATCATTCAGCACTTGGTCACCATTACTGATATTTGAATTGTTACTTTCTGACATTTTAATGATTGAAATTTAATGCAATCAAAAATTGTCTAATGACTTTAATCAGCGTCAAAACTCTGAAATAAATAAATAAAAATATAATTATATAATATAATATGTAAAAAGGTTGAGTTGAAGCCTTAAATTGTTTGATTTCTTTCTAAGCTTTTTGATTACTTGCAATAACATAAAATGCTTTTTAATCTAAAACTATTCTAACCATTCAGTTGAAAATTATTTAATTGAAAACTTATTTAACAAAAAAATTGCAATCCATATAATTTAAGCTAACAGTTTTAATTTAATAAAAGCAATTAATTCTAAATGTAAATATTTCGAGACTAATTGTATTTAATAATGTATTGTCTTGCACAATTAATGTAAAGTTATATATTGAAACAGAGATTACTGATATTACATTTGATTATTATCAGTAATAAATTTTCATATAAATTTAGTGACTGACACAAAACTTGAAAGCTATTTTAACGCCTAAAACCAAAATCTTTAATTTTTACTTGAAAGTTTCAATAGCTTTATGAACACAGCAGAAAATCGGTTAAGAAATACGTAATTGTTTTTAAATTAAAACAAATCAATTTATATAATTAAGAATTTTCATTTTATAACTTACAACATATATGTCCATCTAAAGCCAGATTGGAATTTCAGTTGGATCAAAGTTACAAAAAAGACAATCACTAGGTTTTTAAATTTTCTACTCAGAATAGCTATAGTATGTCTGATACATTAAATACACTAAGAAACTTATAAACTAAACTTCAGTTGAATTGAAAATTCAGTTAAATAAAACAACATTTAGTTATTTACAGTTTGACAAATGTACTAAAGTTCAAGAAATACTAAACAAAACCATAAAAGGTTAGTGATAAAAAGAAATTAGCATCCTTAGTCAACTATTTTCCTGATGAGATTTAAATGACTGAAATACAAGTTTAAATGCTTTATAAGCAGATAAAAAATAAAATCTTAGTTTTCAATTTCAACAATTACAAATGTTAAACTCTCAGTCAATTTACACTACAAAATATAATTTTGCTTGAAACAAATTAATTTCAGTAAATTAACAATTCTCATTTTAGAACTCAGCCTAAAAACTCTACCTAACAGCCAATTAGGTGTTTAGATTATTCAAAAATTTAAAAACGACAATTAACAGTATTCAAATTAATCATAGTTTTCCTCTTGCATCAATAACCGTTTATAACAAAATATTTTCATTTTGAGTAAACTTATTAATTTATAAACTAATTTATAAAAAGTATAAATAAAAGAAAATGTTTAGTAAGAAATAAACTATGTAACCTTTAGCTACTTTTTCACTGAATACAAAATCTTATACGAATATAAAATACTTTCACTGACACAAAATAAGGGAATTAAGCAGTTAAGCTATCACGAATTAAAAGAATTAAAAAGTTTCGCAATTAGAAAAAATGCTAAGGAGACAAAGTGGTGCTGAAAAAAATTGGTTTTTCAACAAAATAAATTATAAGTGATTAATTAATACAAAAACAAAAAGATTCTAATTATAATGTTTAATGATTTCTTTTTATATTTTGTTTATAATTTATATATAGTTTAAAATTAACTTCATCAGATATTTAAAAATTACCTATAAAAACCTTAAAATGCAGACAACATTTTGAAATTAATTAAGATACTTGTAAATCTTCAACTGTACGCAACATTATAAAAATTGTAAAAATAAATTTTTGATAATTTTACACAAAGCTGAAATTCACAAAGATGAAATTTTACACAAAGCATGAAAGTCAACAGAATTATTTTATAAACTACTATTTTGCTAAAGGAAAACATTTGCAAAATATTTTTTATCAATTTCAGAATTTAGAAACTAATTATAAAAATTAAAAAATATATTTAACAAAAACTTGCTTTTGTGAAATCTAACTATTTTCATTTTGTTTATAATTTTTAAAAACTTATGTAGCTTAACTGGTAATTCTTTATTCTATATTTCGAGAATTGCTTTGTACAGAAATATGTTTTATTAAAAATAAAACAACTAATTTGTTAAGTAAATAGATAATTATTGCTGTATCAGGAAAATCGTTGAAATATTTCATAGATTTGATAGTTTGCTATTACTTCTTCGAAAATTATTAACATTTGCCAAAATAATTAAAAAATAAGATACTTAATATTCAGCCTAAATTAAAACAAACTTAAAGACTAAATTTCATCTTTTTGCCTTTCTATTTAGCATAAAAGCTTTTGTAAAGTCTTATTTCTTGTTATAATGTTCTTCTAATTTAAGCAAACATTTGAAAACAATCTTTTCTTGAATCAGTCTCTCATTACAATTTTATAAATTCTTCGCACAAGCATAAGTTTCCTATGAAGTCGAAATTGTTACTGTTTAAAACATATAATTTTGAATATGTCATCGTTTTTGAAAACTTGGTTTTCAAGAATTTTTAGAAAATATTCAAAACTTCTTACTGATTTTACAATCTAAAAGTTAACTAATAACTTTAGGATTTAAAAAAATTATCAGATAATACTCATCATAAAAGTTTTAGTATTTCATTTAAAATATAGTTCAATTGTTTTAAATATTCTGATTCAGTCAAATTATTTATAAATTCAAGTTTGTTAGACTCAACTCTTTTTTTTTGCTTCTAATAGTTTCAATTGATGTTTTGTTATTTTGTCAATATTTTGTTTTAAACTTTATTTTTCTCATTTCTCTCGTAAATTGCTCCATTGTATATATATAAAAAACGACAATTATATAGCAAAAAATTTCTTTCTTTACAATTTAAAACTGTTTAAGCAGTGTTAAGAAATGTTATAAGCTATTGATAGCCAAGTTCTTTTAACTTAATTCTTTTTAATGAAAAGACTTTTTTCTTAGCTTTTGCTATTCATTTATCAATCAGGTAACTTGCTAGAAGTCAAAATTATTTATCAAAAAAAATTTGCTGGTTTATTAGTTAATTTTGTAAAAAGTTTTAGTATTTCATTATATTTTTTTCCTACTTATTTTCAAAAAAATCTTTGGTTAGTTTATTCGTGTAGTTTTGTTTTAGAAAATAGTTTGTTAATAA
Source organism: Pegea sp. RAD2-039 (assembly GCA_034620365.1). Lineage (NCBI taxonomy): Eukaryota > Metazoa > Chordata > Thaliacea > Salpida > Salpidae > Pegea > Pegea sp. RAD2-039. The sequence continues at coordinate 38,503 of JAQGEQ010000372.1, forward strand.
TTTTGTCAGATATAAGCAAAGCAAAGTTGTTAAATTCAAAGTCTTGTTTTAATTACTTGGCTTGTGAGAATGTATACCATGTAAATGAGTTAACTTAATATAGATATTGATAGTTTGAAAAGTTTAACTTCATTCATATTTGGAAAAAAACGCCTTTAAAAAGTCAGAATTCGTTTACTCAATTTGTGTAAAATAAGCAATCTAAATGGCAATAAGGCAAACAAATGAAATAAGTGCAGAAGAGGTAATCTAAATGGCTTAATGTTTCTGAATAAACGACGAAATATTTTATTGTATTAAAATTTAGATAAAAAATATATAGCTACGTTTTCAATATTTAAATAAATATTTGTATTTTTCATTGACTACAGTTTTTCTTTCAGTAAAAAGTTTGGTTAAATTAGATTTGTTGTTATTATTTTTACTTATTATGAAAACAATCTCTTCTGGTTTCAACATCTAAAACCTAAATTTATTTATTCAATACTTTAAACATTATTCAAAGTTATGTTTTATTTCCAAATAACAAAAGTTAAAATGTTAAAATGTTTTATTTGCTTACAAACGCATAGCATAAGCAAGGAGCTTATTATTGTTTTTAAAAGATTACTCAAAAACAACAAAATTATTTAAACAAACTTTTTTTACTACAAGTTAAATAGAATAAAATCTGTTAATTTGTTTTTAAAGACTGCTTTACGTATTTTATATTTAATTTTCAGACTTAACAGCCTTTCAAACTTATCTTAAGGTTTTGACTGTCTCTTTTTTGTTTAAGTTTCAATCTTTAGATATGGCAGAACTTGAAGATAAAAGCATTAATCATGAAATGGTGGAGTATCAACGGAATCTTTCCTCAAATGCTGCTAATCATTCTAATCAACCTCCAAAAACTGATGCTACAACTCATCAACCTGTGTCATTCGAGAATGATACTAGTATAAGAGATACACTTAGATACCAACAAGTTTTAAAAAGCCTAAATAATGGGTATCATTCATTAGCTGCGACCAGCTTTAAAAATCCATTTGGTCTGCTAAGTTACTCTTCTGCTTACCCATTAACAAATAGTTATACAGCTATTCAACCTTCTTATGCTGGCTTCCACTATCCAGCTTATACAAGTTTCCTAACCAGTAACCTCAATCAAGTCTCGCCTCAAAATCATTTGTACAGTCAAGAGAACATTTTGGGGTCTTATAGAAGTCAATGGTTTCACAAAACTCAAAACATGTTTGAACTCATGAGAGAAGATTCAACACAGGTTAGCCAAGTTGAAGATGGCAGACTCAAGCATCTTCACAATCAAGTTCTGAATAATCAACGAAATATTTCTACACCTGTTGTAGAACAACCTCAGCAGAACCGCCCTTATCAATCTCTTCAAGATCAATATTCCAACTTGCAATCAGTAACTGCTAAACCTGGTACTAATATCACATCTACACCGAATCACCATCAATCTGAGAGTAATCATAGCAATCAGATATCTTTGAAAACTTCAGCAAGCAGCTCAAGACCTCAGCAGAGTCATGGGCAAATTAAATTTTCTAAAAGTCTGGGTTGTAATAATCCAGTTGATGCTCATTTCAAAGCAAGCAATTACCCTCAACATTTTCATCCATATCCAATATATAGTCCAAGAAAAGAGCTTCTTAGAAACTTAAGTCGTGATCAATTAGAAAGCATGGTTGAGGAATTGCATGATCGAAACCAGTTCCTAGCAGCTACTTCAAATCATGAATTTCAACTTCATCAATACCTAATGCGTGGAGCTTTCGATAAGATGCAAGTTTCTAAGCAACCTCCTGATTTAAGAAACTACATTGGACCTCCAAGACAAGATGGTAAAGTTGAATGTGTCCCTTGTAAGAAGCTGTTCTCTTGTAGAAAAACTGCCTTGGTTCACATCAAATCAATCCATATGAGATTTGTTTACAGCTGTCCAGTATGTGGCGAGACATTTAACAGGAAGTTTACAAGAGATCGACATCTCAATAATTCAAATATTCATCCTCGTCACCCTCCAATGAATTAAGACTCAATCAAGAAAAAAGTTTCGCTCTGCTGCGATTTTAATTAGACGATCTTTTTCTGAGAAGTTTTTTATCTTGTGAAAAGATTAGTTCTTTTTGAGTTCGTTTTTCTAAAAGGAAATATTCTGAAAATTTCAATAAAGGATAAATGTTGTTTGGTATGTTTAATCCTTGCGTAGTATTCAATCATTTTTTAATTGAGATTCATAACAACGCCTATTAAGACTAAAAAAGAAGAAGGAATCCAGAAAGCTTGAATCTGTTTTCTTTCACTTGTTGTTTTATTGTGTAATTAGTCTGTCAAATTATTATTTATATTTAAATATAGTTAATTACTGTTGAGTATTATATACTCTAACTTAGTATATTTTATTTTTACAAAACATTTTCAATCTTTTTTTAGTTGACAGATATATAATGACCAAATTCATACAAATTCGCATAAAAATATTTAATAAAAAAATTTATTCTGATAACCTAATAAATTAGTTAAAATAAGATTTAGTTAAACGGTTGAAAGTTAAAACTTAGCTATTAGTTTTGGTTAAGAGATTAAAGTTTTGAATTAGAAATTATTGGAATCTTTTTTAACAGTGCTGTTACAAAAGTAAACAGTTATATGAAAGATTTCTTGTAAGAATAAAATGTTGACGATGGCTTATCAAATTTTAATAGCCTAACGTGTAAATTCGGGAAACTTAAACGATAAAATGTATGTATACATTTAATTGTTGCAATTTTTGTACTTTTACCACGCTAGTTCTATTTATGTAGTTTTAACTGTTTTTCTTTCTTTGTAATGCTATTTTTAAAACAATCCAATTATTTGCAGAAACAGTAACATAAAATTTCAAGATAGCTGGTTGATTTTTCTAAATGGGTTAACAGACATTGAAACAAATTAAAACTCATCCTTATGCTAAATTATTTTTTTTAAAAAGTTTCAAATCAGTCAATATACTTTTTTTTAATATTTAGTAACACACATCTCATTGAACATTCTTTGCCAGAAGATTTGTAGGACTAGTAACTACTCTTGAAGAATTTCACTCACAATACTTTCTTAATGACATTATTTTAAACTGAAAAGTTTACTAAAAGAAATATTAATTAAAGCGCTTTCTGGTATAAGACAGTACAAAATTGCATGATGAAGACCCAGACAACTTAAGTATAAAAAAATAGTCAATAAATAAGCAAGAGTGTGAATGCACTCTAATTAGATGAAAAATTACTTTTTTAATTACTTTTTCAATTTGGAGGTTTTTTTACAGTTAAAGTTTTTATTAGATTTTTATCAGTGATTAAATCAAGATTAAAATCTTGATGTCTTTGAATAGATCGGACGTGTAGGCTTTTATTAAAGCAAAACAGAACATAGAAAAGCATTAAACTTAAAATAGTAAACACCAAATATCTTTTAACAAAACTAATCTGTTAGTTTAATTCCAAAATAACATTGACTGCTTGTAACACAATAAAAAAGGATTTTCCTATCTTTTAATTCCTCCTTATTCAAACATTCTTCTTTTGTTAATTGCTGATTATATCCAGCTGGACTTACAGTCAATTTAATAGTATTATTAGCGCTGAACTCACCAAAAATTATTAATCACAACAATGTTTAATTGGTATTTGTATTTTTAAATACAATAGTTTTAACAAAACTAGTAATAAGATTATATAAATATACGCTATTTCAACCAAGAAAGTAATTAAAACATATAAATATAAATAAAACTGATCCTGTTGTACATGATAAGTAATAATTTTTTTAAATACTAAGAGAAAATGAATGAATAATTAAAGAAAATAAACAAGCATAACATTTTCTACCTAAATAAAAATTAATGCTATTATTAAAATGTTTTGACTGTATATGCTTTAATTATTTGATCTGAAAAAAACCTGGCTGGAATTTGATCTACTCCTACTGATTTCCATCCTTTAGAAATATGTGATTAAGCAATTGATTGGCAGTAGGTCTTTTCTTTTCTTCTATGTTCCAGCTTGATGTAATCAGATTTCTTAAAAGTGGATTCTTGATTTTTTGCAGACGAGATTGTAGATCATTTTGGGTCCATGATCTATTCTTAAGCTTTTCTTTAAAGTCTTCAGAGCGATAAAGAGCTTCAAATGGATGGACTTTATACAGGATGAAGTAAAATGTGGCACCAACAGCAAACACATCAGTCGATTTTTTATATGAAATTGGCAATTTCCACATAATCGATCGAACAACTTCAGGCGGTTGGTATGGTAGAGTTCCATGAGCTTTTAAGATGTATGGGTCATTTGACACCATACATACTGATCCAAAATCAGAAAGTTTAAAACTATAATCTTTTCCATCATAAAAAACCAGAATATTTGAAGGTTTTATATCTCGATGTAATAGTTCGCTGTTGTGGAGATAGATCACTCCTGTTAAAATATGTTTAAACATCGTGTTTAACAAATCCGGAGTGATAATATTCATACGAGCAAATTGGTTAGCGTTTCCTTTATCTGCTAATTCAAGACACAAACTGAAGTCGGAGATGTTGCTCTCTTCCTTAAAGACATGAACAATATTTGGATGTTTGATGCTCATCAAATATGTCTTCTCGTTTTTCAAAGCTATTTCTCTACCGTACCACTTATTAATACCTGAACAGAATTCAATTGTTTTCACTGCAATCAGCTTTTTTCTATCCACTGAATAAGCAGAATACACTTTTCCAAAGCTTCCTCTACCAATATTTTCTATTGCCAACATCTTTTCACCAACATAAAGTGGTAAGCTTATACTGTTATCAAAAACGATGATTTGAAGCGTGTAATCTTCGAAACAAAATTTGTTTGAAGTTTTATCAAGAATTATGGTTCCCGGATGTAGTTTACAGTGTTCCTTTAATTTTGGATCAGCTTGTTTCCTGGTTATGAACGACACCTTATAAAAGTTCTCAACCAGTTCTCGATGCAAATAAAACGATGGGATGTCTGAAGATAGTTCCATACATCGATTACCACGCCAATTTGTGATTTTTTTTATTGATAAGCTTCCATTCAATTCTGTTTGGATTTTATAAAAGGCTTCATTCTCCTCAAATGTATGAATCAACTGTTTTGTTTGTTGGTTCCATATGATGCCCCATGTTGTAGGTTTTTTACCCGAGTAATATCTTCTATCCATTCTTAAACAACTTTTATAAATCAAAATCTAAAAATAGAGTTGTTTATTAGCAGTTTCTAAAGACTGTCAAAATCCTTAAGCGTAATATTTCATGAGAAGTTACATTAAATGAGTCAAAGAATCTCTCATTTTATAGTTATATTCATTAAAAACATGATTTATTACTTTTAACAAAATACAATCTTCACTTGAAAAACAAGTTAACAAGCTAAAGCTTAAGCAATAATTCACTTTTATAAAATAAAACAGCAACTAAACTAGAATTTCAGAACAAAAAGCTACATAAGAAATATGTATGACTCTACTACATAGCAATATATATACACCAACAAATGAAACATAACTTATCTTGAACTTGTACTACTTTTACTACTTAAGTTAGTGGAAAACTTTTTAAATAAATACTTTTGCTTGTAAGTACACATTTCTTAAGTTTTCTTCTTACATAAAACAACTTTTTTAGAATTTTGTAAAGACTACTAGTTTATTATAAATTAAATTCTACTAGTTTGAAGCTCAATTTAGAAATAAATTGAATATTCTTTGTGCTACTAACAAAAAAATATGCTTCGTCACACTTCATTAGTTTGATAAGATCTAATCAACTGTCTAAATTTAAAATTTTCAAATTTATTTAACTTTCAGAATTTTATTTTAATCAGAATAACAAAGTTTCAACTGTTAACTGAAAAAAGTTCAAGAAGTTTATTTGTGGTTTGATTTCTTTAAAACATATCATTGGGTTCTAATTGATTGGGTTTGAATATTTTTTAGTTTTTTATAAATTTTATCTCATTTAAAAGTTACTTTAATTCAAATAATACAGAAGAAATGATCTTAAGTATTTACAACTTGACTAGAAACTTGAACTTTCTCCAATTCTGATTCTGATATATTGCTAATTATTTGAATTAACTTGTTTCTTGTATTCTTCTAAATGCTAAACTGTTAATTAAAAAAATGTCAAGTGCAATTTCTGACAATAATCATCGACTAAACATATAATAAAAAATATTTATTGCTCATCACTACTTATTTGAAGTTACATCTAACGTAATGTGGTACATGGTGGATTTCTGCTAAAGTCACATTTAATTTAAACAAGTTAGTTTAAACAAATTACAAATTAAGTCTCCCTAAAAAGTAAACATTCGGGATATTTTTTTAAAACTGTTAAATTATGTTTACACTAAGTTTAAGTTTATTCGATTATTAATAAAACACCCAAGGGCAAAAAGCAGAAATGTACTTCAAATATACTTACTAGTTTTTCTTGATCAAACTAAAGATATATCAAATGGTGAAATATATGAAAAAATTTAAATACATGTAATCGTTGGTTCACAGAGTATGCTAAAAAGGATTTCTATTATAAATTGAAATAAAACTAATTGTACTTTCTTTTCTATTTGTGACTTTTTCACAAACTATTCAAAGACAGATTTTTAATTTATTAAAAAAAAATACAACTGCACAAAATAAATATTTTATAAATTAATAAATATCATTATTAAGTAAAAAGAGCTAGGTATTTAGAAAAGTTTAATAGTAGTAGATTATTGACAAACGATTACTCACCAAAGTAATAACAGTTGCTTGAGTTGGTAAACCCATAAAGAAAAAATAGATTGAATAAAATTTAGTGTAATCGAATTTAATTTTCTTATTTAAGTAAAAGTGTTTTTTATACCATAATTGAATCATTAAAACATGAGGTATAAGTAAACTTCGTGTAATGTACTCCTTGAAAATATTCTAATTTGAAGTGCAAAAGTTCCTCGAACGAAAATTTGAAATAATATTTATGATTAATTTAAAAAAATCTCAAAATTATTGCTAAGAGAATATCTATAAAGTTTTGAAATAAAACGACATAATTGTAAATTCAGTTCAGTTAAACGCCATTTTCGGTGCATTAACTTAAATTATTTTGATCACAAATTACTCAAGTTTGAAGATAATACTGTGATTTATAAACATATAATTGAGAACTGTTTTTTTTTCTGTCATACATACCTAAAAATTTTTAGTTTTTGGTGTTATTAGCAATAATTATATACAATAGAATATTATTATAATATAATATATGATAGCTATTTATGAAATTAATTAAACTAATTGGATAATGGTCATTTATTTACATTAGCTATTTGATTTTATTATTGAAACTTTTATTAAAACTATTTTTGTTTCATTCTCCCAATAACATTTTTATAGATTCTATTTTCTAATAACTGATTTCAAAAAGATAAAAAAAACTCTCTAAATAAAAGTTTATAAAGAATTTTATATAATATTAAATTGACTGATGGCCTAGGTTCTAAAATTTTTCAAGTTTTTATTATATCTTTAAGATTTCATCTAAGAGATATTTACATTTAGAACTTAAAATATTAGGTGTTGACAACACTTCATTTTAATTTCTTAATATCTTCAAATGCATGATAAGTTTTAAAAATATTTTTGTTTGATACTTAGTAAAAGCAATTCTTGAAACTTTAAACAATTTCTTTCATTTCTTGTGTAGTATAACAAGATCGTTAATCTCTTTTCACTTTCAAAAACTAATCTATTTTTTTGTCTTTAATATTTTCCTTGTATAACAGCTTTAATAACACTTAGTGAACAATTAACTTTTGTAATAAAATATTAAATTTTTAAAATATATTCTCTAACTGTATTACTACATAGCATTATTTATTAGTTGTTCTGAAAATATCTTTAAAAAGACCTACTTGAGTGTTCTGATATCGATTTTTTTCTGAAGTAGAGCTTCATGAAATAGATATCTCTAAACTATTGTTAATTTTGTAAAGATTCAGAAAGTGAATTAACAAATGTATCTTTTTCTGTATACAGTTGTGAAGCTGCTGGTAATACCTTATATAAAGTTGAAACTACTGAAGGTATAAACTATCATAGAACTGCTTCCATCAATCTGAAATAAATTTTCTTCAAAAAAGAAGTGAGTTCTTAGTTTCATTTTCTTTAACTTAGCAAAGATATTGATATTTTCATTAGTTTATATCTAAATATTATTTAAATTCTGTCCATGTGTATAGCTTGTAAGACATTTAAGGACACAACTATAGTTCTTAAGTTGATTAATAAGCTTTTTTAATCAATAGTCATACTACTATTAGCCAATCTGATTTATCCTTCTAATTTATTGATCACATTTAATTTTAAACTATATTTAACTTTAAAATTTTTATGTTTTAATCTCAAGTGTCTGATTATTGTTGACTTTCCTTCCAGTTAGTAGAAAATGATTTTGAAAAATTTTAATAATTTATCACACATATTCTTGTTTATCACTACTTATTTGGATACATTTTAACATCACTCTGAGGCAAGTAAGAGTTACACAAATTTGGAAAAGATCTATCATTACTGCTGTTCATAGAAAGGGTCCCAGAAACACTGCACTTAAATACAGATCCGTTTCACATACTTTGCTTATCTGCAGAACTGAAGAACTGATATCATTCACAACCATATTAACAGTCATTTGATAGAGCATCACGTAAATTCAGATGTCCAGCACACCTTTGTGTAACAGAGATCTTCCCTGACTCAACACCCTTGTTTTTCATTGAGCTAGCATCCTATTATAAGACTAATACTCGTTGTGAAATGATAAATCTTAAATTTGCTATTGCGTTTGGTTCTCTACCAGGCAACTCTAGTACAAAATTATAAAATCAACAGCATTATTTTAAAGTTGACTGAAATGAGACTACTGAAATGCGACGTGTTAAATCTCTTCCTTTTTACATTTCTAAATTAATTATTCAGACAACCTTGTTTATGTTTATTGTAAAAATTAAATAAATGTTATTTACAGGTAAGTCTACTTAACTGAAGTGTTATGGAAAAAAAAAAGTAAAAGGAAATTTTCTAGAATACTGTATGAAGATTAAGTCAAAGTAATTTATGAAAAAAAATGATGTTTAGTTTTAACATTTGATATCTAATAAATTATCATAAATGTTATTTAACAATATTTCTAATTATCAGCGACGGTGTTCTATGAAATCATTCAGATGCAAATAAATAAATGATTTATTTTCATGCTGTGTAGATGGAAAAAATCATTGATGATTCTATACAAGATGATTGGAAACCATCTTATGCAGATTCTGAGTGTAGGACTGCCTTCGATTGATATGTGGTAATATAATCTTCTGTAATACAGTTGAACTGTAAAAAATTCTCCTTAATCAATAAATTGTATTGTAACTGACTTGACCACAGTTTTGTAATTGTGTTACAATTACAGTCGACATTAATTATTTGCATCTGCAGTGCTCTGGAGGAACACCCTTAACTATTCTGGTAGAACACCGAGCCTCCACGCAACTATTCTTTCTAATCCTTGGATCAACATCAGAACTCTTGTTGGGTTAATTCAACTCTCTTTTTTTTCGTTATGACAATTATTCACCAAAACTTTGAATTATGTGTGATACTACTTTCATATCACTATAAATAGAATGAATTTTTAGAATGAAACATCTGCTCTTAATAATAGATCCTAATTTACTTATCTTAATTTACCGAATTTATAATAATTTACATTAAAAAGTTTTACTTTGTTTTGAAATCTTTTGAAATCTTCTACTATTAGTCATGAAATGCATACTAAAGACATCAACTGATTTGTTGATACGTTCTTTAATACAGAAATTTAATCAAATTTTTTTATCAAAGAGTTTTGATTATGTCGAAATAAAAGTCTTTTAAAATTACAATGGTATTGATGCCAGCCAGCTAGCTTCTATTAGCTAAGTCTGTTTCAAAGATTTCTAACTTATCTATTTTTTCATAATGATGTTAAGACTTCGTTATTAGTAGCAACTCTTTTATTAGATTGAAATTTCGTCTCATAGACTTTATTCAGTAATAGAGTTATTATTGTTTGAGGATCAATTTTATTAAACTTTAATAATTGTAATAGGATGATATTTAGCTTTAAGGTTCCTTATAATTTTCAGGTTCACAAGAAAGATTAAGTCGAATACCTTGAAAACGTCTTTTGAACCAATTTACTTAACTCCAAAAAGCATTTTCTGTAATATTTCAGGAAAAAAAACTGTTAACAAATAAAAGAAACAAAAAATTGCAAGTTAAAGAAAGATCTGAATACAGCTTAAAATAACACGAGTAACAGTAAAAGTAGTAAAGTCTTACTTTGACCGAGTCTGGCTCATCCACACATAGTATCAAAACAAAACTCAGGGAAATGTAGTTAGATAAGAAAGTAAGTGCAACACGTCAATAAGATAAAGGGTATTTAGTATGACATGATTGATGACTTAAAGATGAAAAATTGTAAAAGTCATAAAATTCTTATAGCCTATATGTTCAGAAAAAATAGCCACTCATAATGTTGTATCTCAAAACGTAAGGCTTTTTTAAGAATAAAATTGCTTACAGATTAAATTAAATCATTTTAAATTATAGAAGTTTTCTATTAGAGAGTTAAAATAAGTGAAAAGGTATAAGAATAACGAATTTATAAGTGAATGTATGAGTAAAATATTTGGTTCGTTTAAATAATGCTAGCTTCATATGTCTCAAAAGGAAATTTTTGAAAAGTACTTTTTTACTAAAATTTCTTGGTTGCAAATTTTCTAGTATAAATGAATTGAACTTGTTTGTATTTATTAATTACATCTTAGTATATCCAGAAAATGATTTATGTTAATACAAACACTTAAAGTGAAATTACAAAAACTTATTTTTACTTGTTATATAGGTACTTATATAATTGTACTACTTTGGTGAAAAGATATAAATGAAACAATTTGATTAAAATAAAATTAATAAGTTTCATTAAAGTTATTAATAAAATTTTGAATAACCTAGAAATTATTTTTACTTTTTTAATTTAAAAAAACTAAAAATTTTTTAAAACTTTGTGAATGTATATTTGGAATGTAATTAAATATATTCTTTAAATTTGAAATTTATATTTTATTTAGTGTTAGTTTTCAGTAGAGTATGATGTTTAAAAAAGAAGAGAAAGTAAACTATTTATACAACTTTTGTACGATTTGCAAATGTCTCTATAGCTGAATGGTAAACAGCGCTGCCTATTAAGCAAACAGGCCGGGTTCAATTCCCGGGTAGAGCAATATCAGTATTAACCCTTACCAGGTGGCAAAATTCTCCTAAAATGTTACATGCTAACGCAAATGAGCTTAAAAAAAATCACAACAAGATGTTGTTGTGTACACATTTTTCTAAAAAAATTTTAACACTTTATAAACAGATATGTTTTTGTTAAATTTTTCAGTTAAAAAAAGTCAATATTACCGTTTACTACACCAATACAACCTTTGAAACTTAAGAAAAAAACTTTGAAGGGTAGTACTCAGCTTTTTGTGAATAAATACTCATTAAAAAATGATTTTTATAGCTTACAAATGTTATACTTTCACAGTAAATATCAAGAACTTTTTCATCTTTAAAACAATTTTTGATTGAAGATAGTTTATTACAGTAAACACGATGAAGGGTGCCTGAAGAGAGCACCGCTTAGTAACGCACATTCTTACAATTAAGACATATTATAAATATTTAAGTAGGAAATATAGAAAGAAAAATATCCAAAACTTTACATTTTAGTAGTCTCTAACAAAGAACAATAAAATACATTTAATTCAAACAGTAAATAACCAACTAAAATATATGTAAAAGAATATACATCATTTGTTATCAATCAAAATTGTATATTATACGTTAATTATTTTCAAAGAAAAAAATAATATACAGTAAAAATACCAACAGCACTTTAGGTTACAAGAAAAAATTAGAAAAATCATAGATGAGATGATAGTAAGTGAACGAAAATTTGAAATCCACAATGATGTCATCAGCCTTAAGTACTTAAATCAACAATTGTAGATAGAAATATACACAGAAAGTTGGTTGCTTCATTTTAACTATAAAACAATAAAGTAAGTTTGTTGTCAAACTAATGTCGTGTAATGAATAAAAATAAAACAAGTTTTGTTAAAGGTTTTGCAAAATGAGTACACGATGTCAATTGTACCTTTTCTGAGTCTTTGTCTCTTTGTTCTTCTAGAGAACTTCTTCAAGATCCAGTGGAAACCAAACCATAGCTACAAAGAGGAAGTAGACAAAGAACAAAACAGCCAGGATCCATAGAGCCTGGCTGAACCCTATTTAAGATTATACATAGTAAAGATAAGACTAAAATATATGCAAGAACAAATAGGTTAGATATTTATTAATTCTTACATTTAAACTGTTGCTAAAAACAAAATTATCAAATTTTCAAACTAATTTTACTTTAGATATCAAAAAAATTGTTTTAACTTTGATTATCTTCCAGATAATATGTCAGGTAAAGAAAACCATCTTTGTCCTTGTAGGTCTCATATACTTCGGATATTAGCTGAGACGAATTAATAACAGTCTTCCTGTTGACTTTTAAGCCAATTACAAAATTTTTGCTTATTCGTAAGTCCCGTCTATCAATAGAAGATCAGTTAAATGAAGTCTCACCTCATCATATAACTTGTTAATGTTTGTTATTAAGAAAATTCTTTATAAGGTTAAATTTTCATAGTACTGACCTAATAGACGACATAACGTCTAGTCCTGTACTATTTCCAAAAATAAGAACCTTATTATCTATTAAATTTGACAAAAGTCTTCCTTATAGTCCCTTTCAATAATCACCTATAGAAAGTTAATTTTATAGCATAAATGAATAAAATAATAGTTTTTTACTTACAGGTACTTTGAGAGGATGTTGCAACCGAAGTTTCTCAGCTTTTAAGCACCTTTGCTCTAAATAAAATAAAGAAATTTTAAACTGAGTTCAAAAAGTTTAAAATTAAAATAATAAGATCCTAAATTTACTTACTAAAGGTCCAACTTTTTTTAAACGATTTGCCCATATTGAAATAATTAATCACTAAAATTCTGAAAAAACTATTTGTTAAATATATTAAAGTGTTCTCTTATTTATTTTTTATTAAGACTAATAATAATATATGTTACTATCAAAACATAAAGTATTAAAATGTCCATTTTACTAAACAACAAATGTAAAATCAAAGCTAACTAAATATATTAGAAGCGGTTAAACAATTCATGAAATTTAAAAGTACTAAAAAATAAATTTTAATTTCTAAACGTTAATAATTTTTTTTCTACTAGCCCTATTAAGACTGCAATAAAGTGCTAAAATAAAAGAGCTATAAAAAACTAAAAATTTCAGGAACAATTTGAAATATTTATCTGAGTTTATGCATAAAAAAAATTTTATCAAACTTTAAGTTTCTATCAATAATTCTGTATATAACTATTTAATAACTTATAAACTAACATAATGAAATTTGCATTGATTTTAAATTTAAAAATTACATTTGTTTTTTAAGATCATAAACAGTTTTGTTACGAGATTAGGAGTAACTAAGGTTAAATCACCTTAACCAAAAAATTGATTCATTAAATTAGCTTATATCTTTTAGATGGGCTAAAATCAATTTCCACTATAAAGAAATTATAAATTAACCTAAAACTACAAAAATAGTATAATAATTATAATATTAATTAACATTGTTCTATTATTTTCATAGATTTTTAAACTTTATATTTACTCAAACTTGTGTCAGTTTATACAACGAATGTCCTTCAAAAATGAACTTTCTATACGAGTTTTTATGCGTAATGTACAGTGTTACATTAAATGTTCAGTATTCACAACCACGAAAAACTTATTCAAATAATGCTTTGTCATCACAAACGTTTAATAGAAATGTTCTTTATGTTTCTTTAGTTTAATAAAAGCAAATGAAAGCTTGAACCTTGATGAAAGGGATGCTGCCTATGTTCGGTACAGCTTTAACTTAAGATTTCTGCTATTTATTATACAAACTCTATTATTTAAATGTTTTCATTTAAATTATTGTAAAAACTATTTTTATTTAACTTTATTTTTTAAAATTATTTAAAAACGATTACTATTTAATGAATGGAAACTTAATTTTGTTACTGACTCTGCTTCAGTGGCACAAATTGAATTTGGCATCCAATATTATTACTTCATCAAATATTCTACTGTGCTTGTCATAGTTGTACGCAGTTACAATTAACTTTGACTAAATCAATATAAAATATCTTTCTTCTGATGCTTTTCCGTTCATTATTTTACTTAGTTATGAACATTCCTACATAGTAATTAAAAACCTTGCACTCTTGTCTCTATTTCTCGATTAATGTTTTACAATGATTTACTTTCGTTCTTAGCATCATCTTCGGACCTAAAAATAGAAGTACTTAACAAAGAAAGTTTAAGAAAAGTTAAGTTTTTTGTTTTGATATTTACTTTTCAAAAAGGAGAAAGTGTCATTTTTTCTTTATCAAAATAAAAGTTAAACAGGATGTCTGAAGAGAGAACCTCTCACCAAATAAGAATTAAATCCTTGTCCATCTTTCGAATTTCATAATTATTCAAATTCAAGAAGCTCAGACGAAGTATAACTATCGCATTTATGATTAAGTTTCCTGCATACCAATCTCGTAAATGTTGCCTGAGCAGATTTGATTTTTTTAAAATCACGATACAAGTTTGAATTGATTACAGAGTAAACAAGAACCAGTTACGTTGCCAAAAATATTCTTTTTTATAATGCAGTTCAAATTATACTTACAGAAACTAAGACATCCGTTTTCTAAAACGATTTATGTTTTTGGATTTTACAGAAATAATCATGTTTAGTTTTTAACTAACTTTTACAAAGCAGTTAAGTTAGATACAAAAATGAATTCTCTATGTTAATACCTCTACTGTCAGTTAAAGATTGTATTTTAAAGGTCACTTATGGTATTTAATTCAAGCTATTATGGATAAGTCTTCAGTGGAAAAAATTATTTTAAAAATTATTTATAAAATAAAAAATTTGCAAATTGTTATTCCTTTATATCAAGTTGTTTGGCCGAAATTTAGAAGAATAGATCCTTATGAGCATATTGCTCTCTGTCTCATGCTTAAAAATGTGTGTAAATATCTCTAAAAATGCTGCTTATGAATATAAGTTTGTATAGGAAGTTTCTATATTCTGTGCATAAACAATTTTTATCAAATTATATATTTACAGAGTTATCGACAATCTAATAGATATTAAAGATGATTAATGTATTTTGAATTTGCTTATTTATTTCAGCAGTTAAATTTTTCAACATTATTTAACAGAACTACATCTGTAAAAAGGATTAATCAGAGATTGAAGTTAGGTCGGAAGATGAAACTGAATCTTTAAATCGTGATAATGAACATCTTTCTTCAACATCATGATTAAAAATAAATTCTTCAAGATTTGAATAAGAAAAATTTTTTCATAAGCAGAAGAGATTACAATTAATAGAAGATGACATAGTCTTCAACAAAATATCTAAGTTTTTGGTCTGTTGAAAACTTTGAAAATAATGTTGATGTCCATAAAGCTACAAAAGAAAACTTAAGGCTTTTATATTTTAAAGCTACAATGAAATCATATGATTTGAAAGTAGTTGTGCTTACATGACTCAACATGTTACTGTAGACCAAACTGACAGAGAAATTGACATTCAGATCGAAATTAGGAACTTGAACAGAATGTCACAGAAGAAGTAGAACATTCTGTAGTAAATATTGAAAGAAAGTAAAGAAATTTGTGTCAATGTTTAAATCATAAAATTTAAACTTTAAGAAGTTTACAAAAATTTTTCCATGACAACAACTATTTTGAAAAACATCAAAAATGTTAACTAAACGAAATCACTTCATCTGCCGATTATGGAGTTGTTCTTCCATTATCTGGACTAATCACAGTCATCAATTCATCAAATCCTTAGAGTCAATTACTCCTTGAACGTTAGGAGAAGTTGTTGTGAAAAGATGTATTTCCTAGTCTGACAGCATCTAACATTTAGCTGGAAGTCTTTCAACCACTTCTGTCTTCTTTCCTCAAAATCTTTTTTTTAGTTTCCTTTAATATAAAAAAAAAAGTTTAATTAATGATAAAGAAAATTAGTTTTAGATAATATGAAAAATTTAAATCATTTGATTTTGAACACTAAACGATACAAGCATGTAACTAAATATAAATAAACAACCAGATGAAGAATATTTTGAAAACAAAATAAAATCAATTCAAAGCTTGAATAAGTTTTCTATTTCAATTATATACAGAATTTCATGTAACAAAAATAAAAACTTATTTTTCTATTTTTTATAGTTTGTTTCACACAAGAACAAAATCAAACTAAATGTGTCAAGTATAAATAAAAGTAATTAAATTTATATTTTTGCTTCATTTAATAAATTTGTAAATATTGTTTCAAAAAACAAGATAAAAACCACCAAATATTATCCTATCAGAAAACAATTCAAATTGAAAGATATAAGGATCTAAAAGAAAGTATTATATATTTTATAAATATCAAATAATTGTCAAATTGAATAATTTATATAATTCATGAAAATATTTTGTCTATAAATTCATATTATATTTCAAAATAAATAACTTATTCTCATAAACTTTTTATACTTATAAGTTAGTTGTTTATTATAGTTAAGTTTTGATTTAATGCTGATTTGAAATATAAAGGTAATTTTATATAAAAATTAATTTATTTAAAATATGATAAACTTGGAAGATAATCATCTAGAAAATTTTTTGAAATTAAAAAAAAATTACCTAAAAATTCAATCATACCAAATCTTCCATGTTCATTAACTCCTAAAAAACTGAGTTAGTTCATCTAATCTTCAACACTTAAAATAAGCATCTTTATCAATGATGCTGCCAGATGATGTCATCATAGAACACTTCTTTAATCTCCATCCTAACAAAAATTCAGTTAATTGAAAGTTTTCTTTAAATTCAATTAAATCATAAATTGAGTTTTATTTGATATTTAAAGATTTGAAATGAATTTACAAATTTCTAAATTGAAATTTACTTAAAAAACGTAGATCATACAAATTTCAAGGATTAGAAATGATTATCAAAATATAAAACTTAAAAATTATTTAACAAATTTTATAAGTTGAAAATAGAAATCTTATTACTAGATGGTTTAAACTCTTTATTTTTCAACCGCTAGCTAGAGCTACAGGAATTTTGTAAACAAATATCTAATCCTAAATTGAATCTGATGATTGATTAAAATTTATTATTCTTATAATTAACACTTATAAAATATAAAATCTTAATTGAAATTCTTTGGATTATTTGACAAAAAATTATTCCTATACAAAAGTTGTTAATAAAAATTCATGAAACATTAAATAAACAATAAAAAAATTTATAAAAAATTAAAAAATAATTTAAAATTTTAAACATTTGAAGATTAAAATAATAGTTAAATCAGAAAAAGTTTATAATCATTCAAATTTTAATAAATATATTTGTGAAAATATAACAAAAGTTTATAAATCTATAAGAAATTAATTTTTCATTATTATATAAAATTATATATAAATCTTTTAGTAAATAAGTCAAGACAAAAAATAAAAAAAATAATTTACAAATGGGATCCAAACCTGAATCAGTAAAATGATGACAAATTAAAAGATTAAATCAAAAACTTGTGATGAAATCACAGGTGATAACTGATGATGATGTAACAGCTAAAGGAAAATATTAAGATCTCCAATCTGTCCCATTCAATGATGCAAACATCTGCTGACGTCATCATATTCAATCACTTGTTTATTATATTGTTGATGGGAATTAATTTGGAAGTAGATTTTCAATAAAATTGATCCTTTGAAATATTTCAGCAACTGCAAACTTCTGCAAAATTTAAATAAAGAAAATCTTGTGATGATAAATTCAGATCAGCCAGAGGTCTCAGAATACCTTGAAAAAGAACAAAGTCTTGGAGCACTTTATGATTAACTTAACCTCCTTTTGGACATTATCTTTTTCTCACAGATCTCTGAATCTTAATCATCTTTTGACATTGACCTTGACCTTGTAGCACACTATTTCTAATATTAACCAAGAGGTCATTGTCTCGGTAGCAACTCCAATATTTCCAACTAACTGCTGGAGGTTTCTATTAGTAGATTGTCATCACCTGTGATTAAAAGTTGTTGAAGTTTATGATTAATAAAAGACGGGACAAATAAAATGTAATAAGTTCACTGAAAAAAAAATTGAACTCCCAACAGAAATTTAATAGGAAGAACAAAGTTTATATTTCAGGTGGGCTAATAAAGATTTTTATTAAAAAATATTACTTTAATAAATCACCATTGAGATTTTCAACAAAACTTTTCTTCAAAAAATCTGGTTTCTTTTTACTATAGAAGAATTCAATGATACTTATATTTTTGAATTGATTACTTTATGATCTCATAAATAATGATTATAATTCTTCACATATTAACAAATTTAAAATGATTATTAAACCAAATTGAAAGAATTTCTATTGGGGCAAACACTATGATTCTTACTGAGATTACAAGTCAACGAAAGTTGGCTTGATGAAGATTTATACAACCACAATGAACCAACAAAAGGCTAGAGCTTCAAAAAAACTAACAAAAAAGGTTATTTATAAAATTAAAAATATTCAAAATGAGTAAATTGAAATTTATTTAACAACTAATTATACTTTTTAAGTCTGTCACTCTCTATTATTAAGTTGAGTTTTAATAAGTGGCTTTTATGGAGATCTAAGCGATCAACAATCAATATTTGTTCTTTACAAAATCTATAAAGAAATGACAGGGAATGCTATATAATAATAATAATATAAAATAATATAATAAACAGCAGGACCATGTAACACATTTCTCATTGACAAACACAACAAGCACAACACAAACTTTCAGTAGTAACAACACGTAGAGGAAGATCTAATTATTCATTTAAATTTGTAATTAATAAATGAATTTTAAACAAAACCCTTGTTTAATTAAACCAACAATCTATGTACACCTAAAAAATATTATTTTGTAACTAAACATATAAAAGAATTGGGTCATCCAAATTCAATTGTAGCTTAACAAATAAATTTACTTCCAAATAAACTATTAGAATCTCAAATTATATGGAGTTACTCTTCATAAATCTTAATAATTCCTATAGAAATAGATAAAGTTTAAATTTGAATTTGTAGCAAAATGGTTTAAAATGATTATTTATTTTATAAAAACAAAAATAACTTAAAACAAAATAATATTTAACATCTGTCAACGTGAAATGTACTTGAGAATTATTTAGATTATTACTGAATAATTAAACTTGCACTAAAATGGCGTTTCTAATTTTTTATTTATTTATTTATATATATAAATGCGAAGGAGGGTGCCTAAAGAGAGCACATCTCTCTAACACACATTCTCACGAGTTTTTTATGGTTTTTTCAGCAGTTTTATATGTCTCCACCTGGGGTCAAACCCGGTACTTCCTAGCTAGAAGGTAGGTGTAGTAACCGCTTCGCCACTAAGCAGGACGAATTTTAATTTTATATATATTTCAATTATTCCAAATTCGACAAATTATTTTTTAATACCACTTTTAAGATTTATTCATAGTAAGAATATTACTTTATACTAATCTTATTCATGTCTGCGACTTATATAAACTTTATTACAAAGTATATTGTCTTACAACTAATGTTTGATTACTATTATTACATGTTGTTTTTTTTTGTTTTCGGATATTGATTACTGTTATAACTATAATTTTACGTATCCCTTAACATCCATGTTCTTAAGACTCAGAAAGGTAGTTGGTTACCTTGTAGTAAAAATGTTCACTTTAGACTTATGTCTTATTTATTTACTTTAAAAAAGAAACTAGAAATAAACAAAAGATTGCTTTTTCATGTTTTCTTCAAAACTTTTTAGATAGTGATATTCGAAACTATTTTGTTGTATAGAATTAACAATTTTTTCTGCAGTAGAGCTCCATGAAATATATATCTCTAGACTATTGTTTATTTTTTTACAGGTATAGAATGTGAATTAAGAAATGTGTCTTTTAATGTAAACAGCTGTGAAGATTCTGGTAATAACTTGATAAGAGTTGAAACAATTGAAGGAATAAAATATCAAAGAAGATTTTTAAAAGGTTCAAAAAAGCAACTGGAAATCTCTTTTAACTAAAGATAAAGTTTGAGTTTTTTTTCCTGGAAATATTATTTGCTGATAAACAAATTGATTTACAAAAAATCTAAAAAGTTATAAATTTTACTAACTTAAAATACAATTACTCATAATCTACGTTATCATTATTTATTTATTTATTACAATAAATGTGAAGGAGGGTGCCTAAAGAGAGCACCTCTTGCTAGCACACATTCTCACAAATTAGATCTGAACACTAAACGCTAACTCAAAAGTAATCAGGTTTTATTCAAAGAGTTTCCAAGTGAATTTCTAAGATTGTTTGTCAGAAAAGAAATCTTTCTTTCAACGGAAAAAACTTAACATAAAATCTTAAAAACTTAAAAATTGTAAAAACGGTTTGGGACCTCATATGTTGCAGATTAAACATTTTTACAAACAGTGCGTAAACTACATGTAAACCTACGTTAATTATTTAGATACAAACATTATTTTACTTCTTTTTTAATTGTTAAACATTCAATATTTTAGTATATAATTAATTTTAGATTTGTGCTGAAGCTTAAAAAATTCTTATTTTTTGATTAAACAGCTGATTAATAATATATTTGTAATGAAACTTCCAATAAATGGTGGATTATATTTTATTTCAATTTATGTTTTAGTCAGTTTCAAAAATTAGTAGTTATTTTAAAAATGAAGTGAAGTTTTTAATATTTTAATAAGCGCTTTTCTTTTCGTGACTTTTCTTATGGTGCCATATTGTCAATCAAACTTTTGTAAATATTAAACCAATATATCACAATACTTATTTGTTTTTTTTTTGCGCTTAAATTTCTCATAACTTTTGATAAAATATAGTTGATTTCATAAAAGAATTATTTTATTCTAATGGAAACAATAGTTTCTGATTTTGGTTAATATTTCTAAAGGGCTTACATATTTTACAATAATGTTCAATAAAAAATTAATTCTTAAAAGCATTGTCTAAAATATGGGTATGTCTTAAATTAAGTTCATCAACCACTAATAGTTTTCTTTTCATATTTATTTAAATTTTGTCAATTTTGAGGGTAAAAAATCAGTTTTAATTTAATAAAAATGTTTTGTTTAGAAAACAAACAACCAAATAATTGTTATTGGTTGCTAAAAACTGTTAAATCTTGTGAAATTATTTTATAAGGTGTTGAAGTGTAACAAAAATTCATTATGTTTCTTATAGGAATAGTAATAATTAAAAGTTGACTTACTTAAATTTATTTAAACATCTAAACTTCAATTCAGTTTTTTCAATAATTTTATGTGTAATTAATGAGTAAGTTACTTAAACAGTTTTATCTAAAGTTTATTCTATTAAACCATTATTAGGTTTTAATTAGTTGTTAATTTCTACAATATAATTTTTATAGGAATTTTTTATAAAATCATTTGCTTGAAAAAATTTCCATGAAGCACTGCATCGACTTTCAGGTTATCTGTTGTGATTGTGTCATAATTAAGAACAAGTGAGTTTGCCTGTTCATTATTAGTTGTAAATTTATTTATATTTATGGTATAAAAATTTTACAATTATTAATTAATAATGGTTGTTTAATTATCAATAAATATTACCAAAACAAGAATTTCTATGAGAAAATAATTAAAATTACTTTTTGTTGCAAAAGATTTTTCATAATGATTTATTGCTGTTAAATCAAAACAGCTTTTTCACTCATTAAAAAATTTTTCTTTATCCATAGCTTGAAAAAAAACGGTATTTTACAAAATTTTGCTTTATTTATGAAAGTTTAATAGTAAAAACAAACCTACTATCTAAAATAAGTTTACTCTTGATTAAAAGCTAATTAGTTAAAAATCTTTAAATGATAATATAAGAAAATGTAGTTTAATTTAAAAAATATTTATTAGGAAATTAGCGCTATATAATATTTTTATATTAAAATTTATTTATTCTAAATATGCTTATACTCAGTTTGTAGAATTTGGTTTTATTTTAATGTATTCTTACTTCTTCAACATGTTTATTACAATGATAAATTTATTCAAAAATTGCTATGTGGTTTTGTTATTTCAATCTGTGATAAACCAATACTTTTAAAAGGTTGAGGAGCATTGAGTATCAAGATGAATAAATTTCAGAAGAAACCATGTCGTGATGTCTATAATAGGATATCATGGTACTGGTTAGTTGTTTGTAAACGAGTCATTTTTACCCAAATTATTTTTCCCTTACATCACTTTCCAGCTAAAGACGTCATCAGGAACCAGTCATGTGATTCGCTGTATTCATCACTGGATTATTGGAAAACTTCCGAGGTGAGTTAATGAAGTTTAAGATCCACATCTGATTCTTCATCGTCTTTTAGGGGAGCAGACTCCTTTCTCAATGGATCAATCAACCTCTGATCGACATCAATAAGATCAACGAGCGCTTGAATGTTGTTGACGTGTTATTGACGTCATCACAACTACGTCATAAGCTGATTAAAAGTTCCTTGAATCGGTTTCCAGAATTCAACAGGTAATTTATTCTTTTTTTTTTCATTTCATTTTCTCCTTATCACATAACTATTTCAGATTAGCAAAGAAGTTTCAGCAGAAGATTGCGAGTTTGAAAGATTGCTTCCAGATGTATCAGGTGTGACGTCCTCACGTGTGTACGATTATGACGTCATCTGTTCTTTGCAGGCTGTTCAATTGATGTCTCAAATCTGTAAGTTTTTCGATGAATATGCAAATGAGGTCGATAAAACCCTTTCGGATGTCATCATCGACAAACTCCAATCTTTTTAAGACACCTATCGACGGATTTGGAGAAGTTTGTGGATTTAGTCGAATCACTTTCGATTTTGAGCAGGTATGACGTCATTAAAGTGTGACGTCAGCACGCTAAACGTCGATTGATTGCAGATCAACAAGTCGCAGAAGCTTGTGTTGAAATGTGACTTTAATGAAAGTTATCAAAAATCTTTAAACTTATTGACAAGGTTCGAAGACAAATTGAGGAAAAGATGGAAGAAACGGCGGAGATTTTGGACGTGGAAGTCGGCAAAGCTCAGATTAAATGAAAATTAGATTTACTGATGCAGATCACAGGGAACCTAGTGAAGAACTTTCAACCGCAAAAGATCTCTTCAACATCCAGCAATAGTCGTTTGTGTCTGAAAGCAAGGAGATCTGATCAAATAGCTTCCAACTTTCTCTTCTCTTCAATGAGATCATCTTGCAGCTTGATGTTCTTTTTTTGTTCACCGCAACTGCTGTAACGTCACCCTCTTCTTTGCGACAGACCTGATTTGCATAAAATCGAGGATAAGTGGATCCGATTGAAGCAGAACCGACATCCTTGTATCGAACGTCATCATCACATGTCATATATCCCCAACAACGTGTTGCTACTAGATCAAATATGGGCGGAAAGTTGACCTATATCCGACAAATTGGCGTCATTGTCCTAATGGCCAAGATTTTTGTTAATCAGGTGAGATGATAAGCGCGATGATGACGTCAGTATTACTTTGTGACATCACAGGCGAAAGGAAGTTCGACTTTTATGGGCGAAATGGTGGAAAAGTCGACTGCGACTAGTCTTCTGAAAAGTTCTTCAATGAAAGTTAAAAAGAGAGGGGTACCTAGAACAGAGCCCCAAGGAGCACCACTGGTGATTTGAATAAGAGTAGACAAGGATCTTTTAACACAAAATTGCTGGAATCTTTGTTATAAGTAATCTCTAATCCATTTTAAGATAAATATGCTGATTTTTATTTTTTATAAAGCAATAATGAACTTGTTGTGGGATACAGAATAAAATACTTTAGCAAAAAAGAGATATATGTCACAAGGAGTATTACTTTACTGGATTAGTATTAATAGACTGTAAGCTCATTATGAAAAATGAGATGTTTAATCAGTGAAGATCTCCGCTTCACAAAGCTAGCTGGACATCAGATAGTAGATGGTGCTCCATCAAATGACTGCTCATATGATTCTGAATGATATGATCTTCAGTTCTGCAGACAACTGAAGTCAACGAAATTGGTTTGTAGCTAAGTGTTGTGTTTCTAGGTCTCTTTTCATGAATAGGAGTAATGATAGATTTCTCACAAACTTGGGGACTTTTCTTCCCCTCGGAGTGTTGTTAGAGAGTGGATTATGTATCAAACCTTAATCTTAAAACTTGACAAACATTCAGAGATCGATTCTGTGTCAAATCTAGTATTAGTGTATTCAATAATTACTAGTTCTTCTTTACTCAACTTAAATGATTTCCTTATCGACCACAATTTTTGTTCTCAGAGTTTAGTTGCTAAAATTATTCTGATTAGATACTTTAATAAGCAACTATTTAATAAATCAATATCAAATTCTGTTATCATCTTTAAATCTTTTGAGTTGTGGAATTCAAACATTCTCTTTTTCTGTTCTCTGCGGTTATACTGGATTATGTTTGCTATATCATTTGTTAATTGTAGCCATGTCTCTTTCGGCAATAAAAATAACTAAACAAATAAAATACGTCCTGCTTGATGGCGAAGCGGTTACTACACCTAGCTACAAGGAACATATAGATTGGAAGTACCGGGTTCGACCCCAGGTGGAGACATATAAAACTCCTGAGAAAAAAAAAACCATAAAAAACTCCTGAGAATGTGTGTTAGTGAGATGTGCTTTCTTTAGGCACCCTCCTTCGCATTTATATATATAAAAAAAAATAATCAATTATTTCTCGACCATAGTTTTAACACAATACATTCTAAATTATATAATTAAAGCTAGAAAATCTTTAATAGTCTCCTAAAATACTTTGATAATAAAATGTGACAAAGAGTTGTGTTAAGTGATCTTCAGATAAAAAAGTTATTAACTATTGATGTTGGAAACAAAACATTTCATTATTATTCAGTTTACTTATGTTTACTTTTAAGTTTACAACAAACATTTGAAAAATGTATTTAATATATATAAATAAATTGTTTGTATTTAATGATTAAAGATATCACATTTTAAACATATCACTTAAAAATGTATAAGCAAACAGAACATTATAACTTAAAGTACTGTTTTAAAGTGTACAAATTTAGCTTGACCACTTTTAGACAAGAATTAATTTGAGTTTTATGTCAGGTTAACGGTTTTTTTGTTACATTCTAAAAAATGATGAGAAATTGACAAATATTTAGTTTTAGTTAACTTGAACTTGCATTTAACTAATTATTTTAATTATAGAAAATTATGTTTAACAAGGCGTTGCTATAATATCTCAATTTAAAAATTATTCAGTACTATGCAAAGATAAAACATACTAAACAACATCTATCTTTTATTAAAATTTTGAGAATGTTTTCATTTAGAAAAACGAACTCAAAAGAACTAATCATTTCACAAGACTTAAATATCATCCGAAAAAGATCGTCTTATTTATAATCTCAGAAGAGCAAACTTTTTTCTAATTGAGTCTTAGTTTGTTGGAAGGTTGCAAGGATGAATATTTGGATTATTGAGATGTCGATCTCTCGTGGGCTTCCTGTTGAATGTCTCGCCACATACTGGACAGCTGTAGACAAATCCCATATGGATTGATTTAATGTGAACCAAGGCAGAGGCTTTACAGGAGAACAGCTTCTTACAAGGGACACATTCAACTTTACCATCTTGTCTTGGAGGTCCTATGTACCTTCTAAAATCAAGAAACTGCTCAGAATCCTGCATCTTATCGAAAGTTTCCGTCATTAGGTATTGATGAAGTTGAAAGCCATGATTTGAAGTAGCAGCTAGGAACTGGTTTTGATCATGCAATTCGTCAACCATGCTTTCTAATTGATCACGACTTAAGTTTTTAAGAAACTCTTTTCTTTGACTATGAATTGGATATGGACGAAAATGGTGTCGGTAACGGCTTGCTTGGAAAGGCTTAAAAGCTAGATTATTAGGAATTCCAGACAATTCAATTTGCCCATGACCCTGCTGAGGTGTTGAGCAGCTTGCTGAAGTTGTCGAAGACATCTGGTTGCTATGATTAATCTCAGATTGATGATGATTCGGTGTAGATGTGATATTACTGCCAGGTGTAGCAGCTACTGATTGCAAGTTGGAATATTGATCTTGAATAGCTTTAAAAGGGTGGTTCAGTTGAGGTTGTTCTACAAAAGGTGTAGAAGTATTTTGTTGATTATTCAGAACTTGATTGTGAAGATGATTAAGTTTAGCATCTTCAACTTGGCTAACCAGTCTTGAATCTTCTCTCATGTGTTCCAACTTGTTTTTAGTTTGCTGAAACGATTGATCAATATAAGACCCCAAAATGTTCTCTTGACCGTACAAATGATTATGAGGCGAGAGTTGATTGGGGTTACTTGTTTGGAAACTTGTATAAGCTGGATATTGGAGGCCAGCATAAGAAGCTGCATAACTACTATTTGTTGCTGGGTAAGTAGAAGAGTAACTTAGTAAACCAAATGGATTTTCAAAGCTGGTTGCAGATACTGAATGATACCCATTTTTTAGGCTTTCTAAAGCTTGTTGGTATCTAAGTATATCTATTATACTATTATTATCCTCAAATGACACAGGTTGATGAGTTGTAGCATCAGTTTTTGGAGGTTGATTAGAATGATTACTAGCATTTGAGGAAAACTTCCGTTGATTATTCGCCATTTCATGATTAGCGGTTTCATCTTCAGGTTCTGCCACATCTAAAGCTTGAAACTCAAACAAAAAAGAGACAGTCAAAAAATTATAATAACTTTGTACGGCTCTTAAAGTCTGAAAATAGAAGAACTAAATAAGTAAAGTATTTATTATAGAAAAGTAACAGAACTTATGCTATTTAATTTATTGTAGTATAAAGATTTCGTTAAAATAATTTTTTTGTGTTTGGGTAAACCTAGAGAAAAAAATAAACTCCTTTTTATGCTAAGCGATTGTAAGCAAATAAAACATTTAAACATTTTAAATTTTAGCAAAAATGTTTTAAAATGACTATCTGATTTATAAAAACAAAAATAGTTAAAATAAAAGAATATTTAACATCTGACAACCTGAAATGTACTAGAGAATTATTTATATTATTGTTAAATAATTAAACTTGCACTAAAATGGCGTTTGTAACGTTTAAATTTTATATTTATTTCAACTGTTCCAAATTGGACAAATTATTTTTTAATACCATTTTGTAGGTTTATACTTAGTAAGAATATTTATTTTTACTAATTTTCTTCATGTGTGCGACTCATATCAATTTTGTACAACGTATATTGTCTTACAAATGATGTTTGATTATTATTATTACATGTTGTTTTTTTTGTTATCAGAAAATGATTACTGTTATAACTATAATTCTACGTATCGTTATTATTCAGGTTTTTAATAATCAGAAAGTTGCAATAGATACCTTGTAGTAAAAATGTTCTTCTTTGAATTGTGTATTTTTTATTTACTTTATAAAAGAAACTACAAATAAACTACAGATCGCGTTTTTAAGTTATGTAGTAAACTTTTGAAAAAGTGATATTCCAAACTATTTTGTTGTACAAAATTAAGAAAATATATTGTAAAAATGAAGCATAAAATGCTTTGACCTCATTCACAGTTTATAAAATTTCTTATTTATCTTATTCTACTATTAGTAAGCACATAAATTTTGTTTAATATATCCAAACAATATCTTGTCTAGGCAACATAATTCAAAGATAATAATAGTACTGTTTAAGAGATATTATTATCGTGAAAAGTAAATGCTCATGAATAAGCAGCTTTCAAGTAAAGTGATGTTTTTAGTCAAGCTAGAAATATAACTTAAAAATGCAGCATTTTATATTTTGAAAAAGATTTTGCTTGATAAATAAAAAATTTGATCTCTATTGATTCACCTCCTTGCACTATTCACAGATAATATATTTTCTTGTCTCTATTATTTTCCTTATAGAACAGCTTTAATAACACTCAGTGAAAGATTAACTTTTTCAAGAAAATAATAAATGTATAAAACATATTTCTAACTGTATTACTACATAGCATTATTTATTAGTTGTATTGAAAAGTCCTTTATAGAGACCTATTTGATTGTTCTGATGTTGATTTTTCCTGAAGTAGAGCTCCATGAAATAGATGTCTCTAGACTATTGTTAATTTTTTTAAAGGTATAGAATGTGCATAAGGAAATGTGTCTTTTAATGTAAACAGTTGTGAAGATTCTGGTAATAACTTGATAAGAGTTGAAACTATTGAAGGAATAAAATATCATAGAATATTTCTAAAAGGTTTTAAAATGCAACCGAAAATCTCCTTTAACCAAAGATACAGTTTGAGTTTTTTTACTGGAAATATTTTTTGCTGATAAACTAGTTGAGTTACAAAAAATTTAAAAAGCTAAAAATTTTATAACTTGAAATACAATTACTCAAAATCTACTCTATCATTAAACGCTGACTCAAAAGTAATCAGGTTTTGTTCAAAGAGTTTCAAAGTGAAATTCTAAGATTATTTATCAGAAAAGAATTCTTTCCTTCAACGGAAAAAACTTAAAAACTTAAAAATTGTAAAAATGGTTTGGGACCTCATATGTTGCAGATTAAACATTTTTACAAACAGTGCGTAAACTACATGTAAACCTACGGTTAATTATTTAGATACAAACTTCATTTTACTTCTTTTTTAATTATTAAACATTCAATATTTTAGTATATAATTAATTTTAGATTTGTGCTGAAGCTTAAAAAATTCTTACCTTTTGATTAAACAGCTGATTAATAATATATTTGTAAAGAAACTTCTTGTGATAAATAGTGGATTATATTTTATTTAAAATTATGTTTTAATCAGTTTCAAAAATTAGTAGTTATTTTAAAATTGAACTAAAGTCTTTGATATTATAATAAGCGCTTTTCCTTTCGTGACTTTTTTTATGGTGCCATATTGTCAATCAAACTTTTGTAAATATTAAACCAATATATCACAATACCTATTTGTTATGTTTTTGTTTTTTTTAGAAATTTCTCATAACTTTTGATAAAATATAGTTGAGTTCATAAAAGAATTTTTTTATTCCAATGGAAACAATAGTTTCTGATTTTGGTTAATATTTTTAAAGGGCTTACATATTTTACAATAATGCTCAATAAAAAATGTATTTTTAAAAGTACTGTCTAAAGTATATGTATGTCTTAAATTAAGTTCATCGACCACTAATAGTTTTCTTTTAAAATTTATTTAAATTTTGTCGTTTTTGAGGATAAGAAATCATTTGTAATTTGATAAATATGTTGTGTTATAAAAAAAAAACCAAGTAATTGTTATGGGTTGCTAAAACTATTAAATCTTGTGAAACTATTGCATAAACTGTTGAAGTGTAACAAAAATTCATTATATTTTTTATAGGAATAGTTATAATTAACAGTTGACACACTTAAATTTATTTAAACATTTATACTTCAATTCAGTTTTTCCAATCATTTCATGTGTATGTAATGAGTAAGCTACTTTAACAATATCATCTAAAGTATATTCTATTAAACCATTATTATGATGTAATGAGTTGTCAATATCAAAAATATAATTTTTTTAGGAATTTTTTTTAATACCAATTGCTTGAGAAATTTCCATGAAGCACTGCATTGACTTTCAGGTCACTTGTTGTGATTGAGTCACATTTAAAAACAAGTGAGTTTGCCTGTTCATTATTAGTTGTAATTTCAAGCACATAAATGGTATATAAATTATACAACTATTAATATGTAATTTCTGTTTAATCATCAATAAATATTAACAAAACATAAAGTTCAATGAAAAAATATTTATAATTACTTTTTGTTTCACAAAATCTCTCATAATGATTTATTGCTGTTAGATCAAAACAGCTTTTTACTCTTTAAATATTATTCTTTATCCATAGTTGGAAAAAAGCGGTATTTTACGAAATTTCGCTTTATTTATGAAAGTTTAATAGTAAAAACAAACCTACTATCTAAAATAAGTTTACTCTTGAGTAAAAGCTAATTAGTTTAAAATCTTTAAATGATAATAAAAGAATGTGTAGTTTAATTAAAAAAAAATTTAATAAGATATTAGCGCTATATAATATTTTTATATTAAAATTTATTTATTCTAATTATGTTTATACTCAGTTTGTAGAATTTGGTTTTGTTTTAATATATTCTTTCTTCTACAACAAATTTGACAAACTTAAACTTATTAAATGCTTGTTGCTAGCATGCATTTGCTTAAGACTTTAATTATTCATCAAAACAATTTTCTCTAAAGGTTTCTTCTACAATTACATGTTTAATACAATGATAAATTTATTCAAAAATTGCTATGTGGTTTTGTTATTTCAATCTGTGATAAACCAATACTTTTAAAAGGTTGAGGAGCATTGAGTATCAAGATGAATAAATTTCAGAAGAAACCATGTCGTGATGTCGATAATATGATATCATGGTACTGGTTAGTTGTTTGTAAACGAGTCATTTTTACCCAAATTATTTTTCCCTTACATCACTTTCCAGCTAAAGACGTCATCAGGAACCAGTCATGTGATTAGCTGTATTCATCACTGAATTATTGGAAAACTTCCCAGGTGAGTTAATGAAGTTTAGGATCCACATCTGATTCTTCATCCTCTTTTAGGGGAGCAGACTCCTTTCTCAATGGATCAATCAACCTCTGATCGACATCAATAAGATCAACGAGCGCTTGAATGTTGTTGACGTGTTATTGACGTCATCACAACTACGTCATAAGCTGATTGAAAGTTTCTTGAATCGGCTTCCAGAGATCAACAGGTAATTAATCCTTTTTTTCAACTCATCTTCTCCTCATCAGGTAATTTTTTCAGATCAGCAAAGAAGTTTCAGCAGACGATCGCAAGTTTGAAAGATTGCTTCCAGATGTATCAAGTGTGACGTCATCACATACACGTGAATATGATGTCATCTGTTCTTTGCAGGCTGTTCAATTGATGTCTCAAATCTGTAAGTTTTTCGATGAATATGCAAATGAAGTCGATGGAAAACTTTTGGATGACATCATCGACAAATTCCAATCTCCTTTACGACACCTATCGACCAATTTAGAGAAGTTTGTGGAAATGGTCGAATCACTTTCGATTTTGAGCAGGTATGACGTCATTAAAGTGTGACTTCAGCACGCTAAACGTCGATTGATTGCAGATCTAGAAGTCGCAGAAGTTTGTGGTGAAATGTGACTTTAATGAAGAGTTAGCAAAAATCTGCAAACGTATTAACAAGGTTCGAAGACAAATCGAGGAAAAGATGGAAGAAACTTTCACGATACTTTCACGAGGTGCAGCTAGGTTTGTGACTATGCTGACCCCATCAGTTAGAATTATGCATTTTGTGACGTCACAGGATCATGTGATCGAAGCTTTGGGATCAATGTGGCAAGATCAGTTGGATTTCTAAAGAAGATTATTGTTTATGCTCTTCCAAAAAACAACAATTTGGAGCATTTTGCGATGACCTTTGGCGGTGATAATGTCACCAAATCTGTCAGTTGATTTCTTATTTTTTATTTTTTATTTTTTAACTGAAAATTTGCGGAATAGTGTTAAATTGATGAAGAGAATTATTGATGACGTTTTATTGTTCAAATGGAAGACCGTGACGTCAGAAGAGTGGAAACAAAGTTCAAGTCAGAATAATTTCATTCACTATTTAAAACTTGACTTTGTTCAGTAGTTTCATTTGTTGTAGTTAGTCTAGCAACAACTAAAACTATTTATCATAGTTTCAATATTCTATTTCTTCCGTGTCATCACTTTTATAATCTTCTATGTTTTTACAATAGAAGTCAAAATCATATGATTGAAGCAAATATTAGATTTGATGGAACAGAAAGCTGAGAATAAAATCTCAACAATCTAATAAAAAGAAAAAATTAACTCCATCTATGGCAAATATATTTCAGTTCTAGATTCTAATTAAAGTAAATGTATTTTCTAAGGCTCTAGATCTAATTTATAGACTGCTTATCAAACAGAGAAATTTGTAGTACGGTTTACTAATTATTTATTAGAATTTATAAATTCGAATTGTGAAAATCAAATTGTATAAAAAAAAATTTTTTTACATCGATAAGATGATTTTGTCAGTGTTAAACTCAAACATAGCTTCGGAGGTGTTTTGTGAACATTAGAAACCAATATTATAAAATTCATTGTGTTATTAATAGAAATAAATTAATAATGGTAAACAGCATCTAAATTAAGTTAATTAATAAGTAATGGATCCTTACAATTAAATGTCATTAATATAAGGTAGACAAGATTAATTAATTTTTAAAGATTTTGAAATGATAATTGTGCCATGTAAAATCAACTGGTAAAGAAATGCAGCGGTTTATAAGCGAATTTTCTCTTGGAATAGTAAATCCATTAAAGGAATATAATCCAGTACATAGACCAGTTTTCTAAAATGCATAGTGCAATTTGAAGTTTTAAGGGATTAAAAGATAATATCTTGATGTCATCTTTATACAAAAACACACTGACATCATCTACTGGGACTAGTCTTCTGAAAAGTTCTCCAATGAAAGTTAAAAAGAGAAGGGTACCTAGAACAGAACCCCGAGGAGCACCACTGGTGATTTGAATAAGAGTAGACAAGGATCTTTTAACACAAAATTGCTGGAATCTTTGTTATAAGTAATCTCTAATCCATTTTAAGATAAATATGCTGATTTTTATTTTATATAAAGCAATAATGAACTTGTTGTGGGGTACAGAATAAAATACTTTAGCAAAAAAGAGATATATGTCACAAGGAGTATTACTTTACTGGATTAGTATTAATAGACTGTAAGCTCATTATGAAAAATGAGATGTTTAATCAGTAAAGATCTCCGCTTCACAAAGCTAGCTGGACATCAGATAGTAGATGGTGCTCCATCAAATGACTGCTCATATGATTCTGAATGATATGATCTTCAGTTCTGCAGACAACTGAAGTCAACGAAATTGGTTTGTAGCTAAGTGTTGTGTTTCTAGGTCTCTTTTCATGAAAAGGAGTAATGATAGATTTCTCACAAACTTGGGGACTTTTCTTCCCCTCGGAGTGTGGTTAGAGAGTGGATTATGTATCAAACCTTAATCTTAAAACTTGACAAACATTCAGAGATCGATTCTGTGTCAAATCTAGTATTAGTGTATTCAATAGTTACTAGTTATTCTTTACTCAACTCTAACGATTTCCTTATCGACCACAATTTTTGTTCTCAGAGTTTAGTTGCTAAAATTATTCTGATTAAATACTTTAATAAGCAACTATTTAATAAATCAATATCAAATTCTGTTATCATCTTTAAATCTTTTGAGTTGTGGAATTCAAACATTCTCTTTTTCTGTTCTCTGCGGTTATACTGGATTATGTTTGCTATATCATTTGTTAATTGTAGCCATGTCTCTTTCGGCAATAAAAATAACTAAACAAATAAAAATAATCATTTATTTCTTGACCATAGTTTAACACAATACATTGTAAAGTTTATAATTAAAGCTAGAAAATCTTTAAAAGTCACCTAAAATGTTTCGATATTAAAATGTGGCGAAGAGTTATGTTAAAAGATGTTCAGATAAAAATAATTTTTGACTATTGATGTTGGAAACAAAACATTTCATTAAAAATCATTTACTTATGTTTTTAATAAAAATAAGTTTTTAAGAAAGTAAGTGCAACACGTCAATAAGATAAAGGGTATTTAGTATGACATGATTGATGACTTAAAGATGAAAAATTGTAAAAGTCATAAAATTCTTATAGCCTATATGTTCAGAAAAAATAGTCACTCATAATGTTGTATCTCAAAACGTAAGGCTTTTTTAAGAATAAAATTGCTTACAGATTAAATTAAATCATTTTAAATTATAAAAGTTTTATAGTAGAGAGTTAAAATAAGTGAAAAGGTATAAGAATAAGGAATTCATAAGTGAATGTATGAGTAAAATATTTGGCTCGTTTAAATAATGCTAGCTTTATATGTCTCAAAAGGAAATTTTTGAAAAGTACTTTTTTACTAAAATTTCTTGGTTGCAAATTTTCTGGTATAAATGAATCGAACTTGGTGGGTATTTATTAATTACATCTTAGTATATCCAGAAAATGATTTATGTTAATACAAACACTAAAAAGTGAAATTACAAAAACTTATTTTTACTTGTTATATAGGTACTTATATAAATGTACTATTTTGGTGAAAAGATATAAATGAAACAATTTGATTAAAATAAAATTGATAAGTTTCATTAAAGTTATTAATAAAATTTTGAATATCCTAGAAATTATTTTTACTTTTTTAATTAAAAAAAATTAAAAATTTTTTAAAACTTTGTGAATGTATATTTGCAATGTAATTAAATATATTCTTTAAATTTGAAATTTATATTTTATTTAGTGTTAGTTTTCAGTAGAGTATGATGTTTAAAAAAGAAGAGAAAATAAACTATTTATACAACTTTAGTACGATTTGCAAATGTCTCTATAGCTGAATGGTAAACAGCGCTGCCTTTTAAGCAAACAGGCCGGGTTCAAATCCCGGGTAGAGCAATATCAGTATTAACCCTTACCAGGTGGCAAAATTCTCCTAAAATGTTACATGCTAACGCAATTGAGCTTAAAAAAAATCACAACAAAATGTTGTTGAGTACACATTTTTCTAAAAAAAATTTTAACACTTTATAAACAGATATGTTTTTGTTAATATTTTTCAGTTAAAAAAAGTCAATTTTACCGTTTACTACACCATTACAACCTTTGAAACTTAAGAAAAAAACTTTGAAGGGTAGTACTCAGCTTTTTGTGAATAAATACTCATTAAAAAATGATTTTTATAGCTTACAAATGTTATACTTTCACAGTAAATATCAAGAACTTTTTCATCTTTAAAACAATTTTTGATTGAAGATAGTTTATTACAGTAAACACGATGAAGGGTGCCTGAAGAGAGCACCGCTTAGTAACGCACATTCTAACAATTAAGACATATTATAAATATTTAAGTAGGAAATATAGAAAGAAAAATATCCAAAACTTTACATTTTAGTAGTCTCTAACACAGAAGAATAAAATACATTTAATTCAAACAGTAAATAACCAACTAAAATATATGTAAAACAATATACATCATTTGTTATCAATCAAAATTACTTTAAATACGTTAATTATTTTCAAAGAAAAAAATAATATACAGTAAAAATACCAACAGCACTTTAGATTACAAGAAAAAATTAGAAAAATCATAGAAGAGATGATAGTAAGTGAACGAAAATTTGAAATCCACAATGATGTCATCAGCCTTAAGTACTTAAATCAACAATTGTAGATAGAAATATACACAGAAAGTTGGTTGCTTCATTTTAACTATAAAACAATAAAGTAAGTTTGTTGTCAAACTAATGTCGTGTAATGAATAAAAATAAAACAAGTTTTGTTAAAGGTTTTGCAAAATGAGTACACGATGTCAATTGTACCTTTTCTGAGTCTTTGTCTCTTTGTTCTTCTAGAGAACTTCTTCAAGATCCAGTGGAAACCAAACCATAGCTACAAAGAGGAAGTAGACAAAGAACAAAACAGCCAGGATCCATAGAGCCTGGCTGAACCCTATTTAAGATTATACATAGTAAAGATAAGACTAAAATATATTCAAGAACAAATAGGTTAGATATTTATTAATTCTTACATTTAAACTGTTGCTAAAAACAAAGTTATCAAATTTTCAAACTAATTTTACTTTAGATATCAAAAAAATTGTTTTAACTTTGATTATCTTCCAGATAATATGTCAGGTAAAGAAAACCATCCTTGTCCTTGTAGGTCTCATATACTTCGGATATTAGCTGAGACGAATTAATAACAGTCTTCCTGTTGACTTTTAAGCCAATTACAAAATTTTTGCTTATTCGTAAGTCCCGTCTATCAATAGAAGATCAGTTAAATGAAGTCTCACCTCATCATATAACTTGTTAATGTTTATTATTAAGAAAATTCTTTATAAGGTTAAATTTTCATAGTACTGACCTAATAGACGACATAACGTCTAGTCCTGTACTATTTCCAAAAATAAGAACCTTATTATCTATTAAATTTGACAAAAGGTCTTCCTTATAGTCCCTTTCAATAATCACCTATAGAAAGTTAATTTTATAGCATAAATGAATAAAATAATAGTTTTTTACTTACAGGTACTTTGAGAGGATGTTGCAACCGAAGTTTCTCAGCTTTTAAGCACCTTTGCTCTAAATAAAATAAAGAAATTTTAAACTGAGTTCAAAAAGTTTAAAATTAAAATAATAAGATCCTAAATTTACTTACTAAAGGTCCAACTTTTTTTAAACGATTTGCCCATATTGAAATAATTAATCACTAAAATTCTGAAAAAAACTATTTGTTAAATATATTAAAGTGTTCTCTTATTTATTTTTTATTAAGACTAATAATAATATATGTTACTATCAAAACATAAAGTATTAAAATGCCATTTTACTAAACAAAAAATGTAAAATCATAGCTAACTAAATATATTAGAAGCCGGTTAAAAAATTCATGAAAATTAAAAGTACTAAAAAATAAATTTTAATTTCTAAACGTTAATATTTTTTTTTCTACTAGCCCTATTAAGACTGCAATAAAGTGCTAAAATAAAAGAGCTATAAAAAACTAAAAATTTCAGGAACAATTTGAAATATTTATCTGAGTTTATGCAAAAAAAAAATTTTATCAAACTTTAAGTTTCTATCAATAATTCTGTATATAACTATTTAATAACTTATAAACTAACATAATGAAATTTGCATTGATTTTAAATTTAAAAATTACATTTGTTTTTTAAGATCATCAACAGTTTTGTTACGAGATTAGGAGTAACTAAGGTTAAATCACCTTAACCAAAAAATTGATTCATTAAATTAGCTTATATCTTTTAGATGGGCTAAAATCAATTTCCACTATAAAGAAATTATAAATTAACCTAAAACTACAAAAAAAGTATAATAATTATAATATTAATTAACATTGTTCTATTATTTTCACAGTTTTTTAAACTTTATATTTACTCAAACTTGTGTCAGTTTATACAAAGAATGTCCTTCAAAAATGAACTTTCTATACGAGTTTTTATGCGTAATGTACAGTGTTACATTAAATGTTCAGTATTCACAAGCACGAAAAACTTATACAAATAATGCTTTGTCATCACAAATGTTTAATAGAAATGTTCTTTATGTTTCTTTAGTTTAATAAAAGCAAATGAAAGCTTGAACCTTGATGAAAGGGATGCTGCCTATGTTCGGTACAGCTTTAGCTTAAGATTTCTGCTACTTATTATACAAACTCTATTATTTAAATGTTTTCATTTAAATTATTGTAAAAACTATTTTTATTTAAATTTATTTTTGAAAAATATTTCAAAACGATTACTATTTAATGAATGGAAACTTAATTTTGTTACTGACTCTGCTTCAGTGGCACAAATTGAATTTGGCATCCAATATTGATACTTCATCAAACATTCTACTGTGCTTTTCATAGTTGTACGCAGTTACGATTAACTTTGACTAAATCAATATAAAATATCTTTCTTCTGATGCTTTTCCATTCATTATTTTACTTAGTCATGAACATTCCTACATAGTAATTAAAAACCTTGCACTCTTGTCTCTATTTCTCGATTAATGTTTTACAATGATTTACTTTCGTTCTTAGCATCATCTTCGGACCTAAAAATAGAAGTACTTAACAAAGAAAGTTTAAGAAAAGTTAAGTTTTTTGTTTTGATATTTACTTTTCAAAAAGGAGAAAGTGTCATTTTTTCTTTATCAAAATAAAAGTTAAACAGGATGTCTGAAGAGAGAACCTCTCACCAAATAAGAATTAAATCCTTGTCCATCTTTCGAATTTCATAATTATTCAAATTCAAGAAGCTCAGACGAAGTATAACTATCGCATTTATGATTAAGTTTCCTGCATACCAATCTCGTAAATGTTGCCTGAGCAGATTTGATTTTTTTTAAATCACGATACAAGTTTGAATTGATTACAGAGTAAACAAGAACCAGTTACGTTGCCAAAAATATTATTTTTTATAATGCAGTTCAAATTATACTTACAGAAACTAAGACATCCGTTTTCTAAAACGATTTATGTTTTTGGATGTTACAGAAATAATCATGTTTAGTTTTTAACTAACTTTTACAAAGCAGTTAAGTTAGATACAAAAATGAATTCTCTATTTTAATACCTCTACTGTCAGTTAAAGATTGTAATTTAAAGGTCACTTATGGTATTTAATTCAAGCTATAATGGATAAATCTTCAGTGGAAAAAATTATTTTAAAAATTATTTATAAAATAAAAAATTTGCAAATTTTTATTCCTTTTTATCAAGTTGTTTGGCCGAAATTTAGAAGAATAGATCCTTATGAGCTTATTGCTCTCTGTCTCATGCTTAAAAATGTGTGTAAATATCTCTAAAAACGCTGCTTATGAATATAAATTTGTATAGGAAGTTTCTATATTCTGTGCATAAACAATTTTTATCAAATTAATATTTACAGAGTTATCGACAATCTAATAGATAATAAAGATGATTAATGTATTTTGAATTTGCTTATTTATTTCAGCAGTTAACTTTTTCAACATTATTTAACAGAACTACATCTGTAAAAAGGATTAATCAGAGATTGAAGTTAGGTCGGAAGATGAAACTGAATCTGTAAATCGTGATAATGAACATCTTTCTTCAACATCATGATTAAAAAAAAATTCTTCAAAATTTGAATAAGAAAAATGTTTTCATAAGCAGAAGAGATTACAATTAATAGAAGATGACACAGTCTTCAACAAAACATCTAAGTTTTTGGTCTGTTGAAAACTTTGAAGATAATGTTGATGTCCATAAAGCTACAAAAGAAAACTTAAGGCTTTTATATTTTAAAGCTACAATGAAATCATATGATTTGAAAGTAGTTGCGCTTAAATGACTCAACATGTTACTGTAGACCAAACTGACAGAGAAATTGACATTCAGATCGAAATTAGGAACTTGAACAGAATGTCACAGAAGAAGTAGAACATTCTGTATTAAATATTGAAAGAAAGTAAAGAAATTTGTGTCAGCTTGTTTCAAGGTATTCATCTTTAGTAAATCAATGTAAAGACGACATGCATGATTGAGGATTAAGTATTCTCTTTTCTAAAGTGTAATCCCATCTTCTCAACTCTTCAAGTCCTCCAAGAAAAACATCATTAGAAGATCAGATAAGTACTAAATCTCTCAATATTTAATTTAATCGAAAATGATTCAACTTAAAAATTAGCTTTTTCAACAAGAAAACTTTCTTTTATCTAATAAAGTCTTAAAAAAGTTAAAGAATATTTCGAAAACAAAATAAAATCAATTCAAAGCTTGAATAAGTTTTCTATTTCAATTATATACAGAATTTCATGAAATAAAAATAAAAACTTATTTTTCTATTTTTTATAGTTTGTTTCACACAAGAACAAAATCAAACTAAATGTGTCAAGTATAAATAAAAGTAATTAAATTTATATTTTTGCTTCATTTAATAAATTTGTAAATATTGTTTCAAAAAACAAGATAAAAACCACCAAATATTATCCTATCAGAAAACAATTCAAATTGAAAGATATAAGGATCTAAAAGAAAGTATTATATACTTTATAAATATCATAAAATTGTCAAATTGAATAATTTATATAATTCATGAAAATATTTTGTCTATAAATTCATATTATATTTCAAAATAAATAACTTATTCTCATAAACATTTTATACTTATAAGTTAGTTGTTTATTATAGCTAATTTTTGATTTAATGCTGATTTGAAATATAAAGGTAATTTTATATAAAAATTAATTTATTTAAAATATGATAAACTTGGAAGATAATCATCTAGAAAATTTTTTGAAATTAAAAAAAAATTACCTAAAAATTCAATCATACCAAATCTTCCATGTTCATTAACTCCTAAAAAACTGAGTTAGTTCATCTGATCTTCAACACTTAAAATAAGCATCTTTATCAATGATGCCGCCAGATGATGTCATCATAGAACACTTCTTTAATCTCCATCCTAACAAAAATTCAGTTAATTGAAAGTTTTCTTTAAATTCAATTAAATCATAAATTGAGTTGTATTTGATATTTAAAGATTTGAAATGAATTTACAAATTTCTAAATTGAAATTTACTTAAAAAACGTAGATCATACAAATTTCAAGGATTAGAAATGATTATCAAAATATAAAACTTAAGAATTATTTAACAAATTTTATAAGTTGAAAATAGAAATCTTATTACTAGATGGTTTAAACTCTTTATTTTTCAACCGCTAGCTAGAGCTACAGGAATTTTGTAAACAAATATCTAATCCTAAATTGAATCTGATGATTTATTAAAATTTATTATTCTTATAATTAACACTTATAAAATATAAAATCTTAATTGAAATTCTTTGGATTATTTGACAAAAAATTATTCCTATACAAAAGTTGTTAATAAAAATTCATGAAACATTAAATAAACAATAAAAAAATTTATAAAAAATTATAAAATAATTTAAAATTTTAAACAATTGAAGATTAAAATAATAGTTAAATCTGAAAAAGTTGATAATCATTCAAATTTTAATAAATATATTTGTGAAAATATAACAAAAGTTTATAAATCTATAAGAAATTAATTTTTCATTATTATATAAATTTATATATAAATCTTTTAGTAAATAAGTCAAGACAAAAAATAAAAAAACTAATTTACAAATGGGATCCAAACCTGAATCAGTAAAATGATGACAAATTAAAAGATTAAATCAAAAATTTGTGATAAAATCACAGGTGATAACTGATGATGATGTAACAGCCAAAGGAAAATATTAAGATCTCCAATCTGTCCCATTCAATGATGCAAACATCTGCTGACGTCATCATTATTGATAATATCAAAAAAAGCCAACAAAAAAGGTTATTTATAAAATTAAAAATATCCAAAATTAGTAAATTGAAATTTATTTAACAACTAATTATGCTTTTTAAGTCTGCCACTCTCTATTATTAAGTTGAGTTTTAATAAGTGGCTTTTATGGAGACCTAAATGATCAACAATCAATATTTGTTCTTTACAAAATCTATAAAGAAATGACAGGGAATGCTATATAATAATAATAATATAAAATAATATAATAAACAGCAGGACCATGTAACACATTTCTCATTGACAAACGCAACAAGCACAACACAAACTTTCAGTAGTAACAACATGTAGAGGAAGATTTAATTATTCATTTAAATTTGTAATTAATAAATGAATTTTAAACAAAACCCTTGTTTAATTAAACCAACAATCTATGTACACCTAAAAAATATTATTTTGTAACTAAACATATAAAAGAATTGGGTCATCCAAATTCAATTGTAGTTTAACAAATAAATTTACTTCCAAATAAACTATTAGAATCTCAAATTATATGGAGTTACTCTTCATAAATCTTAATAATTCCTATAGAAATAGATAAAGTTTAAATTTGAATTTGTAGCAAAATGGTTTAAAATGATTATTTATTTTATAAAAACAAAAATAACTTAAAACAAAATAATATTTAACATCTGTCAACGTGAAATGTACTTGAGAATTATTTAGATTATTACTGAATAATTAAACTTGCACTAAAATGGCGTTTCTAATTTTTTATTTATTTATTTATATATATAAATGCGAAGGAGGGTGCCTAAAGAGAGCACATCTCTCTAACACACATTCTCACGAGTTTTTTATGGTTTTTTCAGGAGTTTTATATGTCTCCACCTGGGGTCGAACCCGGTACTTCCTAGCTAGAAGGTAGGTGTAGTAACCGCTTCGCCACTTAGCAGGACGAATTTTAATTCTATATATATTTCAATTATTCCAAATTCGACAAATTATTTTTTAATACCACTTTTTAGGTTTATTCATAGTAAGAATATTACTTTATACTAATCTTATTCATGTCTGCGACTTATATAAACTTTATTACAAAGTATATTGTCTTACAACTAATGTTTGATTACTATTATTACATGTTGTTTTTTTTTGTTTTCGGATATTGATTACTGTTATAACTATAATTTTACGTATCCCTTAACATCCATGTTCTTAAGACTCAGAAAGTTAGTTGGTTACCTTGTAGTAAAAATGTTTACTTTAGACTTATGTCTTATTTATTTACTTTAAAAAAGAAACTACAAATAAACTAAAGATTGCTTTTTCATGTTTTCTTCAAAACTTTTTAGATAGTGATATTCGAAACTATTTTGTTGTATAGAATTAACAATTTTTTCTGCAGTAGAGCTCCATGAGTTATATATCTCTATTGTTAATTTTGTTTAAATGTATAGAATGTGAATTAATAAATGTGTCTCCTTATGTATACAGTTGTGAAGCTTTGGGTATTAAATTAATAAGACTTGAAACAATTGAAGGAATAAAATATCATAGAATATTTCTAAAAGGTTTTAAAATGCAACCGAAAATCTCCTTTAACCAAAGATACAGTTTGAGTTTTTTTACTGGAAATATTTTTTGCTGATAAACTAGTTGAGTTACAAAAAATTTAAAAAGCTAAAATTTTTATAACTTGAAATACAATTACTCAAAA
Organism: Pegea sp. RAD2-039; assembly: GCA_034620365.1. Lineage (NCBI taxonomy): Eukaryota > Metazoa > Chordata > Thaliacea > Salpida > Salpidae > Pegea > Pegea sp. RAD2-039. Next base: position 81,475 of record JAQGEQ010000372.1, read on the forward strand.
TCTACTTTATCATTAAACGCTGACTCATAAGTAATCAGGTTTTGTTCAAAGAGTTTCAAAGTGAATTTCTAAGATTATTTATCAGAAAAGAATTCTTTCCTTCAACGGAAAAAACTTAAAAACTTAAAAATTGTAAAAATGGTTTGGGACCTCATATGTTGCAGATTAAACATTTTTACAAATAGTGCGTAAACTACATGTAAACCTACGGTTAATTATCTAGATGCAAACTTCATTTTACTTCTTTTTTAATTATTAAACATTCAATATTTTAGTATATAATTAATTTTAGATTTGTGCTGAAGCTTAAAAAATTCTTACCTTTTGATTAAACAGCTGATTAATAATATATTTGTAAAGAAACTTCTTGTGATAAATAGTGGATTATAATTTATTTAAAATTATGTTTTAATCAGTTTCAAAAATTAGTAGTTATTTTAAAATTGAACTAAAGACTTTGATATTATAATAAGCGCTTTTCCTTTCGTGACTTTTTTTATGGTGCCATATTGTCAATCAAACTTGTGTAAATATTAAACCAATATATCACAATACTTATTTTTTTGTTTTTTTTGAAAATTTCTAATAACTTTTGATAAAATATAGTTGAGTTCATAAAATAATTATTTTATTCCAATGGAAACAATAGTTTCTGATTTTGGTTAATATTCTTAAAGGGCTTACATATTCTACAATAATGCTCAATAAAAAATGTATTTTTAAAAGTACTGTCTAAAGTATATGTATGTCTTAAATTAAGTTCATCAACCATTAATAGTTTTCTTTTAAAATTTATTTAAATTTTGTTGTTTTTGAGGCTAAGAAATCATTTGTAATTTGATAAATATGTTGTGTTATAAAAAAAAAACAAGTAATTGTTATTGGTTGCTAAAAATATTAAATCTTGTGAAACTATTGCATAAACTGTTGAAGTGTAACAAAAATTCATTATATTTTTTATAGGAATAGTTATAATTAAGAGTTGACACACTTAAATTTATTTAAACATTTATACTTCAATTCAGTTTTTCCAATCATTTCATGTGTAATTAATGAGTAAGTTACTTTAACAATATTATCTAAAGTATATTCTATTAAACCATTATTATGATGTAAGGAATTGTTAAAATCAACAATATAATTTTTTTAGGAATTTTCTATAATACCAATTGCTTGAGAAATTTCCATGAAGCACTGCATTGACTTTCAGGTTATCTGTTGTGATTGTGTCATATTTAAGAACAAGTGAGTTTGCCGGTTCATTAATAGTTGTAATTTCAAGCACATAAATGGTATATAAAATATACAATTATTTTTTAATAATGTCTGTTCAATCATCAATAAATGTTACTAAAACAAGAAGTTCAATGAGAAAATATTTATGATTGCTTTTTGTTGCACAAGATCTCTCATAATGATTTATTGCTGTTAGATCAAAACAGCTTTTTACTCTTTAAATATTTTTCTTTATCCATAGCTAGAAAAAAAACGGTATTTTACGAAATTTTGCTTTATTTATGAAAGTTTAATAGTAAAAACAAACCTACTATCTAAAATAAGTTTACTCTTGATAAAAGCTAATTAGTTAAAAATCTTTAAATGATAATAAAAGAAAGTGTAGTTTAATAAAAAAAAATTTAACAAGAGATTAGCACTATATAATATTTTTATATTAAAATTTATTTATTCTAATTATGTTTATACTCAGTTTGTAGAATTAAACCGCGTACACTACATGTAAACCTACGGCTAATTATTTAGATATAAACTTTTATTTTATTTCTTTTTTAATTATTAAATATTCAATATTTTAGTATATAATTAATTTTAGATTTGTGCTGAAGCTTACAAAATTCTTAACTTTTGATTAAACAGCTGATTAATAATATATTTGTAAAGAAACTACTTGTGATAAATGGTGGATTATATTTTACTTCAAATTATGTGTTAATCAGTTTCAAAAATTAATAGCTATTTTAAAATTTAACTAAAGTCTTTGATATTTTAATAAGCGCTTTTCTTTTCGTGACTTTTTTTATGGTGCCATATTTTCCATCAAACTTTTGTAAATATTAAGCCAATATATCACAATACTTATTTGTTTTGTTTTTTTTTGTGCAGAAATTTCTCATAACTTTTGATAAAATATAGTTGAGTTCGTAAAAGAATTATTTTATTCTTATTGATACAATAGCTTCTGATTTTGGTTATAATTCTTAAAGGGCTTACATATTTTACAATAATATTCAATAAAAATTGAATTCTTAAAAGTACAGTCTAAAATATGTGTATGTCGTAAATTAAGTTCATAAACCACTAATACATTTCTTTTCAAACTTATTTAAATTTTTGTCATTTTTGAGGATAAGAAGTCATTTGTAGTTTGATAAATATGTTGTGTTTACAAAAAAATGACCAAGTAATTGATATTAGATGCTAAAAAATCTTAAACCTTGTGAAATTATTCTATAAACTGTTGAAGTGTAACAAAAGTTCATTATGTTTTTTATAGGAATAGTAATAATTGAAAGTTGACTTACTTAAATTTATTTTAACATTTATACTTTATTTATTTTTTTTCCAATCATTTCATGTGTAATTAATGAGTAAGCTACATAAACAATATCATCTAAAGTATATTCTATTAAACAATTATTATGATGTAATGAGCTGTTAAAATCAACAATATAATTTTTTTTTTGAATTTTTTATAATACCAATTGCTTGAGAAATTTCCATGAAGAGCTGCATGGACTTTCAGGTCACTTGTTGTGATTGAGTCACATTTAAGAACAAGTGAGTTTGCCTGTTCATTATTAGTTGTAATTTCAAGCACATAAATGATATATAAAATAGACAATTATTATTTAATAATGTCTGTTCAATAATCAATAAATATTACCAAAACAAAAATTTCTATGAGAAAATAATTAAAACTACTTTTTGTTGCAAAAGATCTCTCATAATGATTTATTACTGTTAGATCAAAACAGCTTTCTCACTCATTAAATATTTTTCTTTATCCATAGCTTGAAAATAGAGGTATTTTACGAAATTTCGCTTTATCTATGAAAGTTTAATAGTAAAAACAAACCTACTATCTAAAATAAGTTTACTCTTGATTAAAAGCTAATTAGTTTAAAATCTTTAAATGATATGTATGCATTTGTTTAAGACTTTAACTATTTATCAAAACCTTTTTCTCTATAAGTTTCTTCTACAATTAAAGCATTTATATCATTATGTTTATTACAATGATAAATTATGAAAAATTGCTATGTGGTTTTGTTATTTCAATCTGTGATAAACCAATACTTTTAAAAGGTTGAGGAGCATTGAGTATCAAGATGAATAAATTTCAGAAGAAACCATGTCGTGATGTCGATAATAGGATATCATGGTACTGGTTAGTTGTTTGTAAACAAGTCATTTTTACCCAAATTTTTTTTCCCTTTCATCACTTTCCAGCTAATGACGTCATCAGGAACCAGTCATGTGATTCGCTGTATTCATAACTGAATTATTGCAAAACTTTCGAAGTTAGTTAATGAAGTTTAAGATCCACATCTGATTCTTCATTCTCTTGTAGGGGAGCAGACTCCTTTCTCAATGGATCAATCAACCTCTGATCGACATCAATAAGATCAACGAGCGCTTGATTATTGTTGACGTGTTCGTGACGTCATCACATCCACGCTATAAGCTGATTGAAAGTTTCCTAAATCGGTTTCAAGACATCAACAGGTACTTAATCCTTTTTTTTTCATCTCATCTTCTCCTCATCACGTAATTATTTTAGATCAGCATTAAGTCTCAGCAGAAATTCGCGAGTTTGAAAGATTGCTTCAAGATGTATCAGGTAGGACATCTTCACCTGTGCGCGATTATGACGTCATCTGTTCTTTGCAGGTTGTTCAATTGATGCCTCAAATCTGTGAGTGTTTCGATGAATATTAAAATGTGGTCGATGAAACACTTTGAGATGTCATCATCGACAAATTCCAATCTCCTTTACGACACCTATCGACCTATTTAGAGAAGTTTGTGGAAATGGTCGATTCAACTCTCGATTTTGAGCAGGTATGACGTCATTAAAGTGTGACGTCAGCACGCTAAACGTCGATTGATTGCAGATCTAGAAGTCGCAGAAGTTTGTGGTGAAATGTGACTTTAATGAAGAGTTAACAAAAATCTGCAAACGTATTAACAAGGTTCGAAGACAAATCGAGGAAAAGATGGAAGAAACTTTCACGAGACTTTCACGAGGTGCAGCTAGGTTTGTGACTATGCTGACCCCATCAGTTAGAATTGTGCATGTTGTGACGTCACAGGATCATGTGATCAAATCTTTGGGATCAATTTGGCAAGATCAGTTGGATTTCTAAAGAAGATTATTGATTATACTCTTCCAAAAAACAACAATTTGGAGCATTTTGCGATGACCTTTGGCTGTGATAATGTCACCAAATCTGTCAGTTTTGGATTTCTTATTTTTCATTTTTTAACTGAAAATTTGCGGAATAGTGTTAAATTGATGAAGAGAATTATTGATGACGTTTTATTGTTCAAATGGAAGACTGTGACGTCAGAAGAGGGGAAACAAAGTTCAAGTCAGAATAATTTCAACCACTATTTTAAAACTTGACTCCATCTATGGCAAATATATTTCAGTTCTTGATTCTAGTTAAAGTAAATCTATTTTCTAAGGCTCTAGAACTAATTTATAGACTGGTTACCAAACAGAGAAATTTGTAGTACGGTTTACTAATTGTTTATTAGAATTTATAAATTCGAATTCTGAAAATCAAATTGTATAAAAAAAAATATTTTTTACATCGATAAGATGATTTTGTCAGTGTTAAACTCAAACATAGCTTCGGAGGTGTTTTGTGAACATTAGAAACCAATATTATAAAATTCATTGTGTTATTATTAGAAATAAATTAATAATGGTTAACAGCATCTAAATTAAGTTAATTACAATGCAGTTTAAGAATAAATTTTTTTATTCTACTAGTTTAAACGGAACAAAATTATAAAGTTAGTAGTAAACAAAAAACAGTAAAAAGACAACTTATAAAAACGCTACTAATCCATGACAGAATTAATAAACAAAAAATAATCATTGGTCAGCTCATTGATGAAATCTCGAAGTGAAGCATAAGGGTCTTGAAGAGGATCAAGTAGCTGCAGAAAAGATATTCCATTAAATTGGCCAATCTGGTTATCCTCTAATTCTTTCTTGAAGACAACTGGTATTTGACGAGCTGGAGTTCTATTTTGCTCTTTAAAATTTTTTTTTATTGGTTTTAAATATGAAGTTGACAAAATATTACTTGGTTTCATTCTATTTCTTTTAACTTTAAGTGAAATAGAATGGTTTTCAACATGATTGCAACAATCTTGATGCAGTCTTGTTGATTGCTCGGAGATGCTGAAAAACAGATCATTTAAAAGTAATTTGAAAACTTTTTAATTTATTTTGATCACTGAAATTGGTAATTGTACAAACTTTATTTCTCTTTTTACAACTAATAAGTCAGTTATAGGGGCCCTGAAATATCTCCCACCAAGCTTTCCTTTGTGTAAGACTTTGACTTTGTAAACACTTCTAAATGTTTTTAAGTTTTCTTTCACAATGCTTTTAACAACATTATGATATACAAACCTAGAAGTGAATTGCTCATCAGCTTCATCTTTATGATACTTGTAACGATTCGATCTCTTATTAGCGGGACATTTGTGTCGTAAATCTCTTAAAGATGACAATTTTAAAACATAAAAATGATGATGATTAATTTCTTTTACCTCTTTTTGTCAGAGAAAGGAAAGAAACAGAATTTGCAATGCTCTGTCCCATCTTTGACTGAATTGAAATAGTTTGATAACATTTTTTCACTTCTTAGTTGGTTCTTTTTCATTTTTCTTTTATGCACAGAACTCCCCGTCATTTTCAACATAACTACGAAGAATTGATATTCTCAAAAATTAATCCTACAACTAAATACAAAAATTATCAATTAGTTTATTCAGTAAGCTTTAAGATTTTCTAAAAACGATTTTTGAATAAAACAAATGAAATCTGCTCTTAAACTTGATCTTTTAAGTTATTAATGTGAACTTGCAGTTTTTTGATACAAAAATACACGATTTCGTTAAAAGTCAAACCTTTTACAGCTCTTTTCTCTACATATTTTAATCCTAGCTCTGTCTTCACTATGTATGAATAAATTCTGAAGTTTTATCTCAAATAAAATTTGAAATAATTCTATCAAGATGGAAAAACCGTAAAAGCAATATAAAGTTATTCTTTTAATATTTAAAGTGATATAACTAATATTTTCGTAGACAAATATAACTATTTATTTTGCTAAAATAATCAATAAAATGAGTTTTTCCGTTTCTTAGTTTGAATTTACTAAAGAAATAATTTTCCAAACAATTTTAACTGAATCAATATTATACCAGCAAAATCGTTATATCTACATTAGGTCATAACTGCACTGGTAATTCTGACTTGACAATTTCTGATAGCAGTTGGCTCCAAGTACTTATTGTGCTGAATAAGGAAACATTTGCTTTGATTAACGTACCAGGTGATAAGGGCTTTTTAAGATCAGTTGATATAACTTGAAGGAAGGACTAATGGAAAAGATATCATTAAACTGAAGGTCAAGTAAATTGTGGATAATTTCAAAAATAAGAATTAAGTCGTATTTAATTCGTCAAATTTCCCGAGTATCGACATCGTAGAAGCTGACACAATGTTTATAGCTATCGTATGTAATTTTAATTCTCCTTCATAACTGTCTCGCAAATGTAGCTAGAAAAGTTTCGATTTTTAATTATTTCATTCACTTGATGCATTTATACGGTACCAATGTATTCAAGAAATGGACGTACGTACACTTTGAAAAGATTGATAAAAAAGTATGGATATTTAGAATAATAAGTCTTTATAATAAGGAAGACAAAATTAATTGATTTTCACAGATTTTGAAAACATAATTATGCCATTTAAATTCAAATGGTAAAGTAATGCCAAGTACTAGAACCGAAGATTCTCGTTGAATAATAAATCTATTGATGGATTATTGGCTTAATGAATTGGCGGCTGATTTACGGAAGAAAGTTATAACTTCCAACTTTGTGGACTAGATTCTGAGCTGCCAGTTCATAAACCAGTTTTCTAAATTATGTAGTGCAGTTTGAAGTGCTGAGAGATTTCAGGATATAAGCTTGATGTCACAACCTCATTGACATCTTCGACTGATATTAGTCTTCCGATTAGTTCTTCAATAAAAGTTAAAAAGAGAAGGGTACCCAGAACAGAACTCTTAGAGAACCACTGGTGATTTGACTAGGAGTAGATAAAGATCTTTCAACATGTGTTCGTTTTTTTTGTTTTTTTATAGATATAAATGCGAAGGAGGGTGCCTAATGAGAACACATCTCACTAACACACATTCTCAGGAGTTTTTTATGGTTTTTCTCGGGAGTTTTATATGTGTCCTCCTGGGGTCGAACCCGGTACTTCCTAGCTAGATGTACCTTGTAGCTAGGTGTAGTAACCGCTTCGCCACCAAGCAGGACAAAATGTGTACACAACAACATTTTGTTGTGATTTTTTTTTAAGCTCATTTGCGTTAGTATGTAACATTTTAGGAGAATTTTGCCACCTGGTAAGAGTTAATCTTATTTTTGGACTTTAATTTGAATTTTATTTTTGGGCTCTACCTGTTAAGTAACCTTCAATCCACTTTATGTTACAGCTGCTGATTTTTAATTTTTATAAAACAATAATCAGCTTGGTGTGTGGAAAAGATATGTTGGATAGAATTAAACACTTTAACAAAATAGAGATATATGATGTCACAAGGAGTCTTACTTTCATAATGAACTGTAAGCTCATTATAAAGAGTGAGATGTTGATTCAGGGAAGATCTTATTTTCCCAAGACCATGTTGGACATCTGATATTAGATGGTATTCCATCAAATGACTGCTCGTATGATTGTGAATAATATGTTCTTCAGTTCTGCTGATAACTGAAGTCAACGAAATTGGTTTGTAGCTAAGTGTTGTCTTTTCATGGACCCTTTTGAGGAATAGGAGTAATGATAGATTTCTCACAAACTTGGGGACTTTTCTTCCCCTCGGAGTGTGGTTAGAGAGTGGATTATGTATCAAACCTTAATCTTAAAACTTGACAAACATTCAGAGATCGATTCTGTGTCAAATCTAGTATTAGTGTATTCAATAGTTACTAGTTATTCTTTACTCAACTTTAACGATTTCCTTATCGACCACAATTTTTGTTCTCAGAGTTTAGTTGCTAAAATTATTCTGTTTAAATACTTTAATAAGCAACTATTTAATAAATCAATATTAAATTCTGTTATCATCTTTAAGTCTTTTGAGTTGTGGTACTCAAACATTCTCTTTTTCTGTTCTCTGCGGTTATACTGGATTATGTTTGCTATATCATATGTTAATTGTAGCCATGTCTCTTTCGGCAATAAAAATAACTAAACAAATAAAAATAATCAATTATTTCTCGACCATAGTTTTAACACAATACATTCTAAATTATATAATTAAAGCTAGAAAATCTTTAATAGTCTCCTAAAATACTTTGATAATAAAATGTGACTAAGAGTTGTGTTAAGTGATCTTCAGATAAAAAATTTATTAACTATTGATGTTGGAAACAAAACATTTCATTATAAATCCGTTTACTTATGTTTACATTTAAGTTTACAACAAACATTTGAAAAACGTATTTACGTTATAGAAATAAATTGTTTGTTTGTATTTAATGATTAAACATATCACATTTTAAACATATCGCTTAAAAATGTATAACAGAACTTTATAACTTAAAGTACTGTTTTAAAATGTACAAATTTAGTTTGAACACCTCTAGACAGAAATTAATTTGAAAATTATGTCAGATTAGGTGTTTCTTGTTACGTTCTAAAAAATGATAAGAAATTAACAAATATTTAGTTTTACTTAAATGCAAGTTAACATTAACTAAATCCTTTATTTTTAAAATATTATGTTTAACAAGACGTTGCTATAATATCTCAATTTAAAAATTATTCAATACTATGCAAAGATAAAACATACTAAACAACATTTATCTTTTATTAAAACTTTGAGAATGTTTCCATTTAGAAAAACGAACTCAAAAGAACTAATCATTTCACAAGACTTAAATATCACCAGAAAAAGATCGTCAAATTATAATCTCAGAAGAACAAACTTTTTTGTAATTGAGTCTTAGTTTGTTAGAGGGTTGCAAGGATGAATATTTGGATTATTGAGATGTCGATCTCTCGTGAGCTTCCTGTTGAATGTCTCGCCACATACTGGACAGCTGTAGACAAATCCCATATGGATTGATTTAATGTGAACCAAGGCACAGGCTTTACAGGAGAACAATTTCTTACAAGGGACACATTCAACTTTACCATCTTGTCTTGGAGGTCCTATGTACTTTGTAATGTCAAGAAATTGCTCAGAATCCTGCATCTTATCGAAAGCTTTGCGCATTAGGTTTTGACGAAGTTGAAAGCCATGATTTGAAGTAGCAGCTAGGAACTGGTTTCGATCATGAAGTTCTCCAACCATGCTTTCTAATTGATCACGACTTAAGTTTCTAAGAAACTCTTTTCTTGGACTATATATTGGATATGGACGAAAATGGTATCGGTTATGGCTTGCTTGGAAAGTAGCAAAAGCTAGATTATTAGGAATTTCAGACACTTCAATTTGCCTATGACTCTGCTGCGGTCTTGAGCAGCTTGCTAAAGCTGTCGAAGACATCTGATTGCTATGATTACTCTCAGATTGATGGTTATTCAGTGTAGATGTGAAATTACTACAAGGTGTAGCAGCTACTGATTGCAAGTTGGTAAATTGATTTTGAAGAGCTTGAAAAGGGTGGTTGAGTTTAGGTTGTTCTACAATAGGTGAACAATTATTTTGTAGGTTATTAAGAACTTGCATGTGAAGATGATTGAGTCTACCGTTTTCAACTTTGTTAGCCTGTCTTGAATTTTCTCTCATGCGTTCAAACATGTTTTGAGTTTGGTGAAACGATTGACTTCTTTGAGAGCCCAAAATGTTCTCTTGACTGTACAAATGATTATGAGGCGAGAGTTGATTGGGGTTACTGTTTTGGAAACTTGTATAAGCTGGATATTGGAGACCAGCATAAAAAGGTTGCATTGCTGCATAACTACTATTTGTTGCTGGGTAAGCAGAAGAGTAACTTAGTAAACCATTTGGATTTTCAAAGCTGGTTGCAGCTAATGAATGACAACCATTATTTAGGCTTTCTAAAGCTTGTTGGTATCTAAGTATATCTATTATACTATTATCATTCTCAAATGACACAGGTTGATGAGTTGTAGCATCGGTTCTTGGAGGTTGATAAGAATGATTAGCGGCATTTGAGGAAAAATTCCGTTTATTATTCACAATTTCATGATTAGCGGTTTCATCTTCAGATTCTGTCATATCTAAAGCTTGAAATTCAAATAAAAAAAGACAGTCAAAAAATTAAAATAACTTTGTACGGCTCTTAAAGTCTGAAAAAAGAAGAACAAATAAGTAAAGTATTCCTTATAAGAAATAAACAGAATTTATGCTATTTAACTTGCTGTAGTAAAAAGAGTTCGTTAAGATAATTTGTTAGTGCTTGGCTTAGCCTAGAGAAATAAATTAACTCCTTGTTTATGCTAAGCGATTGTAAGCAAATAAAACATTTAAACATTTCAACTTTTGTTATTCAGAGATAAAACATAAATTTGAATAATGTTTAAAGTATTTAATAAATACATTTAGGTTTTAGATGTTGAAACCAGAAGAGAATGTTTTCATAGTAAGTAAAAACAACAACAAACCTAATTTAACCAAAACGTTTCTACTGAAAGAAAAATCTGTAGTTAATGAAAAATCCAAAAAGCCATTTAAAAAATTAAATTGTATCTAAGTTATAATATAAAGTACTATTTCTTCGTATATTCAGACACAATAAACCATTTGATGACTCATTGCCTTATACGGAACTTATTACATTTTGTGCCTGATTGCCATTTAGATGGTCTTTTTACTCAAATCAATTAAACTAATTCTGACTTTCTGAAAGCTTTTTAACCAAATGTATTGGAAGTCAGACTATTCACACTACCAACATCAATATTAAGTAAACAGATTTATATGGTATACTTTCTCACAAACCAAGTAATTAAAAGAAAACTATAACATTTTACAACTTTGCTTTGCTTATTTCTGCCAAAATTACTAACAAATCATTTTCTACAACAAAACTACACGAATAAACTGAGCAAAGAAATTTTTGAAAACCAGGTAGAAAAAGCATATAAAGAAAGATAAAGACTTGCTACAACACTATTCAGTAAGCAAATTATTTTTTTTTTGATAAAACAATTTTGACTTCTAGCAAGTTACCTGATTTATAAAAAAGTAACAAAACCTAAAAAAAGGGTTTTCAGTAAAACGAATTATTTTAAAAGAACGTGGTTACCAATAGCTAATAGCAATTCTTAACACTGCTCAATCAGTTTTAAATCGTCAAGAAAATAATCTTTTTTTATGTAATTGTTTTTTTTAAATAAACAATTTACGAGTGAAATGAGAAAAAGACATCTAAAAACAAAATATTGCAAATGACAAAATATGAATTTTAAATTATTAGAAGCAAGTAAAAAATAGTTGAATCTAACAAATTTGAAATTACAAGTAATTTGACGGATTCAGAATATATAAGACAAATGAAAAATAATTGAAATGAAATGCTAAAATTTCTAAAAAGAAGTATTATCTGATAATAATTTTTGTTTAATTCCAATTCTATTAGTTATTTTTTAGATTGTAAAATCAGTACCAAGTTTTGAATATTTTATTAAGAATTCTTCAAGACATAGTTTTCAAAAGACGATGGCATATTCAAAATTATAAGTCTTAAACAGTCTCAATTTCGACTTCTTATATAACTTTGTTTGTGCTAAGAACATAATAAAATGTAATGACAGACTGATTTATAAAAGACTGTTTTTAAAAGTTTGCTTATATTAGAATAACATTACCACAAGAAATAATACTTTCCAAAAGCTTTTTTCCTAAGTAAACAAACGAAAATATAAAAACTGCTTTTCAAATTTGTTTTAATTTAGGCTGAATATTAAGTGTATTATGTTTTAGCTATTTTAGCAAATTTTAATAATTTTTCAAAAGGCAATAGCAAACTGTCAAATCTAACAAACATTGTATTGATTTTCCTGATATAGCACTAACTATCTATTCACTTAACAAATAAATTATTTTATTTTCAATAAATCAAATTTTCATATAGTGGAATTCTCGAAAAATAGAATAAGGAATTACCAGTTAAGCTACATAAGTTCTTAAAAAGTATAAATAAAATGAAAACAGTTACATTTCACAAAAGCAAGTTTTTTAAATTTTACAATTATTTTAAAAATATTAGTTTACGATTTACCAGGTAACTGTGTAAAATTTTTGTTAATAGTTTTTGTGGTTTATTTTTGTATTAAAAGGTTCTTAGATGAATATTTTAAAATAGGATTTTATTTCCAATTTTTTTTTTATATTTTTGCAAAGTAAAATGTTTTATCTTATTTCAGACATTTTCAAATAAAAGCCAATCTAAAATATCAAGCTGAAAAACTGTTTATGTGCAATTTAAAATAATCCAAATCTAAGTAAATTTTCATTTGGTGTTGTTTTATAAGTATATTATATCATATCAAAGTTATATTACTCTTTAACTTTAATAAGCGAAAAACAATTTACGTGGTTAACAAAAAGTTCGTTCAAGTTATCATAATTATACGAATTTTTAAAAATCTAATTTACTTGTCGCTGTATGTTTTGTATTTTCAGAGACTTTATTTTAGACTTAATTATTTGAAACATAATGTTTTATTTATTATTGTATTTATTTAAAAAAATGTAAAAAAAATCTGTTTTCTAATAGTGGCGAAGTAAACCTTATTTTAATGATTACTTGATTAAATATTACTTTAATTTAGATAATGAATAGAAAGTTGGAATTACCTATTTATGGAAAGTGTTTTATATAAATGAAAAATATTTAAGCAGTTATTGAGGTTATATTTTTATCTTATGCATACAACAAACATCTACTAAAATTTTTTGAAACTTTATTTTTCAATTGTATTTAGTCTCAATTACTGGCAACCTTTCTTTTTCAAAACTTGTTAATTATTGTTTAGCCGGTAGAAATTTTAAATAATGCGAATAATTTAATCTTATTTATGTTTTCCCATTGACTCATATTTTATTGATAATACTGTATGAAGATTTTGTTAAAGTAATTTGACGTAAATTTGTCGACTTTGATAGTTGTTGCACAATTTGAAAACTCAAAGTTTTGATGCAGAATAAGTTCATTTCTTTTACTACATTCTTTTAGCTTAATAAAAAAGTAAACCGGACTCTTTAATGGAATATCAAATGTTCATTCAGTTACATATTTCAAAAAAGTTTAAATTTAAAGAATGTACCATAAACTGAATATTGATTAAACTCTTAATTAAACATATGTTCAAAAACATTTGACAAAGAAGTTTGGATTATGAATCAATCTTTATGTTAAAGTCATTCATCTGTGAAACTTTACTTAACATGAAACGTTAAACTTAACACGAAACTCTTATGTTGTATACATCACTTAATATTAATCAACTTTGCACACTTAATGATTTTTCAATCTAACTATTTTGAAACTTAATTGTTAGTTGAGATAGCTCTTCGTCAAAAATCTTAGTTATTTTCTTTTTTCTACCTCTAATGATAATTTCTTGGGTTTACCTTTAGCTACTAATTTGAAAATATTTTAACAACAAACTAACTTGAAGTATAACTTTTTGAAATTGTAGTTAGCAGCCTGCTGTTTACAAAAAAAAAGTAACAATTCAGAAACTTTGTAATCACGTTTTAATATTTAAATCAATTTTATAAAATTACACCAAAAAAAAAATCTTAAAATCAAAACTTGAATCTTTTGCAAACCGTCAATGAACGATTTCAAGTTTCAATATTTAAGCTTCAAGATTGTAAAAACAATTTATCGATTCCTTCTGGATATCCTCACGCTAGATCTTCGACATCGGCGATTTTTCTTCCAACGATAATAAAATTGGACGACTTCTTTAACCGTTTTGTCTTTGAGCTGTATAAGTAAAGTTATAAATATATTAGATATTTATGTAATCTTAATAACAATCACAAAAAGTAATTTCTTTTGTTTCGAAAAGTATTCAAAATGGATTAAATTGTTTACAGTTGACTCAAAAAATAAAAAGGATATAGCTAATGAATTTACTAACATAGTCCTTCTGTATATTCATGAAATTCTTTTTGTGTTTACGGAAACCCCTTACAAACATTTTACGATCATTGATGGTCCAATTTTCCATAAAAGGAGTATTTTTTTGCTTGATAGAGTAAGCTTCAAAAGCCTTAAAATAAAATAACAGTTTAAGCTTTAGAATAAAATCGGAAGAATTTCAAAAGATATTTTTTTAATTGTAAGACTTTAACATTTATTGGGAATGTAAAGGAAATAAGAAATAAGTGAACTGTTAATATTTATCTGTTTTATCATTTACCTTTTTAACGTCATAATCATTTTTAGATAAGACTTCAAATGCTTCCTCATAGAAAATTTCTGAATGATTTTTCTTACCATCACTTGCTGGATTTTGTTCAGAGCAAGTGGAAATAAAATGTTTTGCTTAAAAAAAATAGAATATTAAAATTGTCATTGCTGGTGAACTATTGTTTCAACAAACTTAATAAAAACATATTTTAAATTTAAAAATCTTATTTATTATTTACAGGTTAATACTTTTGAGTTTTAATTTATCAACTATTACAAATGTCCATCTTTGAAAAAACCTACCATCTTCATCAGATAAACGCTTCGAGTCAAAAGTTAGCTTTGACAACTCAACTTCTTCAAAAGTTCTGTTAATCTCTGGTAAATTGGTAATCTACAAATATACTTTAGTAATTGCTCAAATACAGTAAATTATAAATTACTTGATATTGTTCACCAATCCTCTGCTTTACTCTATGTTTATCCCAACACTCAATCAATTCAGAAAATTCATTTCTGACTAGATAAAAAAATTGAGAATTTTTGTTGTTACTTAAATTGCAATAAGAGTACAAGCAAAATAAATGATAAGAAATATAATTTTTCTTTTTACAGTTATAAAAAGATTAGTTAGAAAAAGTAAACTAACAAAAAAGTTACGAAAGTATATAATCTTTGTTATTAGAGTTAGCTAAATAAATAGTACTACTACAAAATAAATTATACAGTATATTTTATCTAAATAATTGATGGTATCCTTATAAAAAAACCAGTAATTGCTGAAAACAAAATTTTTAATTAACTATTAATATTGAACTCTATGGATATTTCTTAACCTTATAAAGAAAAGGAAGATAAGTGCACCTTGTTACTGGATAAAAAATAACATCAATACTTTTAATTAAAATCTTAAAGATAACAGTTTGGAGTCTCAATATATCAGTATTTACTTTAGACTTCTCTATTTTTAAAACTTACATTCTTCATCAGAGAATGAGCTTGAGTCAACATCTACATTTGAATTTTGACAGTCGCCAGCGGTATTTTCTACGTTTGGTGGGCTTTCAACCTATAAAATTTTTATTAGACCTGACCATTTATTGAAAATTTTTTCTTACTTGACATTGTTCATCAGTCTGTGATTCGCTTCTAGTTTCATCACAAAGATCTGGAAAATGGTCTAAATTGTCATTTGATTTTTTCTTAACTAAACAGACACTTTAGATAAAGTTAATGATTCATTGAAAAGCATTGAATTATAAAAAAACTACATTAGTTTTTGAACAAACTAATAAATTTAGTTTTTTAGTTTAAAATCGTAATGAAGATTTTATAAAATTAAAAATAGTTCTTTAATGTTGAAAACCAATTTAGTTTGCAAGTTAAATAGCAGAATAATTTTGCTGTTTTACCAGTTTCATAGTTACATAGCTCAATCGAAATTCTTTCAAGAAATGACAAAAACACAAAAAAAAATTAAAAATTATCAAAACTATTCTGCCAAAAGTAAAATAACAAATAAGTAAAAACCAATACACATATAGATTTTAAGCACAGATGGATTTACCGTTTTGTTGACTGGAATTGGTTGGAACATTCTTTTTTTGTTGGCTCTCCTGGGTTGTTTTTCGTTTGCATTTGAGTTCGGTAGAACTATTAGATTCTGTTTTATTTTCATTGGAAGGATCAGTTGATAATTGTGTATGAATTGGTTCATCTAGCTGATTGCTTGATGAAGGATTTTCATTTGAAATTTCTTCCAGATTATTTTCCTTTTAACGTGAAAATGTTATTTAAACTTTCATGATTGCTATAACTACTTACCCTTTCATTAGTAAGTTCATAATCACCCCACATTTCCCCCATTAAAATCTTGTTTCTAATATGTTGTGGCTTCTAAAGAAATAAAGTAGTTTTATAAAATCAACTGTAAAAAAATAACTTACAATCACAGCTATAACATCAGGATTTCGTCCACCTGGCTTTCTACCATCTTGAATGCCTGTCAGATTTTATATAAAAAATGACAAAAGAAAAATTATTTAGTAAACTCACCTTTCATATTCATTCCTATGTCAAGACAAGTTTTAAAGCGACAATACTGGCATTTTCCTAAATCTTTTACAGCACAATTCTTGGTATACATACAAATGTAAGTTTTTCTGGACTTAACAGTTCGCCAGAAAAAGCATTTACATGCTTCGCAGCAAATCACTCCGTAGTGCTTGCTATTACGGACAACTTTGCTTTTCTTGACAACTTTGCGTTTCTTGACAACTTTGCGTTTAATGAGATCCAGACAGACCACACATTTTGGTTTTTCATCCTTGTTAGCTAAAAAAAAGTGGTTAATATCTAGGACAAATAATTTTTGTCCAAAACTTACTTTTGTTGACATGTTTTTTCACATAAGATTTGCGGTCAGCAGTAGACTCCATAGCAATTGTTATTAAATAAAAACCTGTTTCCACTAAAGTAAAAAGTTTAAGAAAAAACAATTAGCTTTTGACAAAATTATATTTAGATAAGTTAACTAATTAATAAAAACTGTTTCAGTTATTTTACAGATCTTCAACCTTATTTATAAAACTTAGTTTAGTTAATCATAATTCTTATTAAGTTCAAACTTTCTTTTAGTTTATGAAATAAAATAGCTAAATATCTACCAACCCTTAAATAATTTAATTTTGCAAACTAACAAAAGCTGATTTTAAAATATTCCCTAAATAAATATTTTTCAGAATATAATTTAGCTTTAATATCGCCACTTATATAACACTGTTTCGTTTATTACAGAGGTTGTATAAATAGAATAGCAACAAAAAATATCTGTCGGTCCATCTGTTTTATCTATTAGCAATTCTACGCTACTTTGCCTTCAATAGAAAAATATGCTATTTTCGTTATTTTACAGCATAAACAAACAAAAACCGATTTTGCATTGATAAGTAGAAAGAGAATAAAGTAAACATTCAACAGACAGGAAAGCTAAAAAAGTTATTTGTGTGAAAATACAGATGGCAAATAAATCTTTGATCATATCTTTAGTCTGGAAACTTTTAATAATATATTCAGGAAATTAAAAAAAAATTTGAAATCATTTTTACCATTTTTTTTTAATTAAAACTGGTAAAAGGTTAAATTTTCTAATTTCTTAATTCATTATTTTTTAGGCTCTAAAATTTGTTAACCGAAAGAAAAAAAGCTTATTAGCTTTGAATATTCACATTTATTTCGTTTCTAACTATTAATGAAATTGTAAATACTAATAGTTCAACAAAATAGAATATTTCATTAAAAAAGACGTTAAGTTTGTCATAACTTGTCTTATTATTGTTGGAAACAAGTTTTGTTTATAGGACAAGCTACAATCAAATCAATTTTTTTAACAAAATCAAAAGTTTCCTACAAAACTGAAATTTTGTTTGATTCCAACAAAGAAATATAATAACAATTTGTATCTCTACATACAAAATACCTTTTCATGGTATAAACTAAAAACCTTTGATCTGAAATTAAATGTTAGTAAAAAAACCTGAATCAAACCAAAAAACGCTTACAGCTGAGAAATTATAAAAATATTAACTCCAATCATTAATCAAGCACTAATGATTATTCTATCTAATAAAAGTTGCTAAACTTTTGAAAAGCAACATAGCAGCTTAGATCTTACTAAGTCTAAGGATAACTTTTACCATATCAAGTATTAGGTAATGTATGTTATGGCAAGCAAAAATCAATTTCTTTTATATTTAATTCTGTTTGTTTAAACAAAAATTCAACCTTTGTTATTAACAACAACTTTGTTTTGCTTCGAAAAATTTTGTTTTAAAATCAAGTATTAGATAAACAAACAGTTTATTATTGCACTGTTTAATTTCATTGGAAATTTTGCCAGTAGTTTTCATCAAAATAGATTTTACCACAATCACGACGTGGTTTTATAATTATAATTGCATGCAAAAATAAAAGAAGCTCACTCGGTTCCTCTGTTTTATCTATTATTACTTTTACGGTACTTTAACCTCAATAATAATTACCAATATAACAATAATTATTAAAGTAACAATGAAAATTCACAAATCTTGAAAAACAACGGATAAAAAACTGTTCAACTTTATAAGAAATTTTCCAAAAAATTAAAATGGCTGACTGGGCAAAAACTTAACTACAAACAGCTAAAATATTTCGTGAAAACCCTTTTTACTTACTTGCTATGCGATCATCAATACTTATGTCTTGTGAAAAGCTATATTGGATATTCATATTGGATATATTAAAACAGAGATAATACAAAAAAAAGGCGTTTAGAACTGACTCACTATTTTTGAGCGACACCATGAGAGACAAGAGTAAAAAGAGAATCGATAATAGAAACTACATTTGAAGCACGTCACTGATATTTCCTCCTCAAATTTTTGCAAATGAAAAAGATAATTTTCAGAAATGTACTGAAATCTAATTGATATGTTTTTCTTTCAACATTCTAACTCCACTTCTGATTATTCAGTATAAGCACGTTTCTATGTAGGCCATTATACACAACGCTTATGCCACATTTACAGTACCGACATATATTTGATTATTATTTAAAAAGTTTTAGATAAACCCTAAATTAGAAATCCTAATAAGTAATAACTAATTGTTATTAACTACTGACGTTTGCATTTGATTTGTCATACTATTGTCGAACCTTGGTTTAAGCAGTTTGTTATAAAACAGAAAAGACTAATAACTCCTCGATTCTAAATTGGAATAATGAATATAAACAGGTCCAAATTTTGAGACCACGGAACTTAACAAACAACATATTTAACTAAAATAATTGGCCTTAGAAAATATTTTGTAGAAAAATTTTACTAAAACAGCAAAAACACATAGTACTTTAAAACTTAAAGTACTCTTTTAAAAGTAACAAATTTACTTTAACCACTTCTACACAAAAATTAATTAAAAAACATAGTTTGAAAATTAAAACAAAATACTTTAAACTAACGCTCTTAAATAAAAAATTATATATTAAAACAATTTCTTTCAAATGTAGGTAGCACAATTAAATATGAAAATAATATTTTCTGCCTGAAATATGAAATGATTAAAACTGGAAACTTCAATCATGTGATCCATCAAAACGTAACTTTATCGCTAATTGCTTTTGAGTCATTTTAAATAAGTTAACAATTGATGAAATACAATATTCATAAAAATATATGATTCTTTTTCCTCTTATAGAGGAGCATACTTCTTGCTCGATTGATCGATCAACCTCTGATTGACATCAACTAGATCAACCAGCGCTGGAATGTTGTTGACGTGTTCGTGACGTCATCACAATTACGCCATAATCTGATTAAAAGTTTCTAGAATCGGTTTCCTCTCATCAACAGGTAATTAATCCTTTTTTTTTCATCTCATCTTCTCCTCATGACGTAATTATTTTAGATTAGCATTATGTTTCAGGAAAGTTCGTGAGTTTGCAAGATTGCTTCCAGATGTATCAAGTGTGACGTCCTCACATGTGCACGATTATGACGTCATCTGTTCTATGCAGGCTGTTCAATTGATGCCTCAAATCTGTGAGTGTTTCGATGAATATGCAAATAAGGTCGATGAAACACTTTGGGATGTCATCTTCGACAAATTCCAATCTCCTTTACGACACCTATCGACCTATTTAAAAGAAGTTTGCGGAAATGGTCGAATCAACTCTCGATTTTGAGTAGGTATGACGTCATTGAATAGACTGAGTAAAAGATTGAATAAAACTGAAACTGTATTTAGGATTGTAGATAGTTGACTATTTGCAATTTAGAATAGTCTTCAGGATGAATTGCAAAGATGAAAAAAGATTAGAAGAAAGAAGAATGGAGCTGGTATTTGTTGGCTTTACAGTTTTGTCGAACTATAATTTAGGTGGAATGTGAATACATCAGTTGATTACAATTAATTTACAGAAATTTATTTCTGTTTATACTTATCGGATGATATTTTACAAAATTAATTTTAGCGGTGAATGCATCAATTATAGAAATGGTTTTATTGCGATTCATGTCCCTTATTATATGACAGAAGTGTACATATTTATTAAAATAATCAACAAACTTTTTATTAAAAATGAATTTATCAGTACTAATGAGATTATGCATCAAAAATCTTCAAAAGTATTAAAAGTTTTTTAAGTTAAAATTTTGAAATATTCCTACCAGAATTTATTTAACTTACATTAAATGACGTCAATTACTATGTCATCTGATACCATCTTATTTTAACTTAGTTAAAGTTTTACAGAGATCAACAGATGTTGCTTTGTTTACATAACTTTAAGATGATCTTTAACAAAACAACTTTAATAATATTCTTTTGAATTTTTTCTTTGCAGCTGTCAATATGTCTTAAAGTAATTGAATTCAGTTACTAATTCGGGTCTATAATTTTATTAACAATCAACAAATATAAAGGTGTTTTATAAAATTTACTTTATTTTCATAGAACATATTGTAAAAAAAGCTTGTACATTAAATATAATCTATTTGTTATTGCAAACTGTTTTGTTTGACAACTTAGCTTGGTTAATTTTATGATTAAATGAATTAGAAAAAAAAAATATATAAACGTTTGCCTTTCAGTTAATTTAGGCTAATTGTATCTTATTGAATTTCTTTTTACCAAATCTATAATTTCTTTATTCACTTCAAATCTGTATATTGCATAATGGTCATCGGTTTTTTATAAAATCTCAACGTGAGACATAGCTGTAGCTATGATCACAAAATTTTGGTTGCAAAATCGAAAAAATTATAATAGCTTTACGGAAAACCTTATTAAATTTAAAGTTAACTTATTTTTGTATCTTCTATTATCACTTCTTTATAGAGCATATGGAGTTATTTAACTGACGTTTTGTTAATCTAAAAATAGTTTGTTTTTTGTATGAAGCAAACACTTTTGCTTATCAAAATAATAAAAGGGAAACAGATGAAAAATAGAAATATACCAATGCAACTAAGAATGTCATTTATACTTACAGTGTAATATAAGTACAATAAATTTCATTATTTTTTTCTCAATAGTATTTGCATTTGACACAATTCAAAACAAATAAGTAAACTGTTTTTATCAGTTTATTATTTAACTGAATCATTGATTGAATAATTCAAAGATCGATCAAACTTTTTTTTTATAGATAATCAAATAATTCTTATTTAAAAGAATAAAATACATTAGGTTTTGTAAAACTAAAGGATTGTTGTCCAATCAATACTTTCCATAAGTAAGTAATTGTCACTGTAGAATAAACACGTGACTAAGAGAGAAAAAAAAGAGAAAGGTTATTTTGAGAGTATAGTTTTGATATATTTATAAGTAACTGCCGGCTTGGTTAGTTTTGTAACATATTTTTTGAGAAAGACTTAGCAATTTTTGTTATTATGGTATTTTTAAATGCTTGTAAAGTTAGTTATTTTCAAATTAAGAAGATTAGCCATTAGTAGATATAGAAGTTTTTTCTAATATTTTGTTGTTACTTCTGACTGCAAATCTAAATAGACTTGTAGTGCTTACTTCAAAGAATTATTGAGATATTATAATTATTAAGCTGAAAACTTTAATTTCTAGGAATTGTGTTTTAAAAAACTGAAAATGAGTTTTAGCATACCTGTCTCGCAACAGCACCATACTGTTGAGGTTTATCAAATGAATTTAAAGCAAGCATTCGCCCAGATAAAGCTTGCTTTAATGACATATAAAGTCATCTCAATTGTAAGTTTCTAATTATTAATAACTAATTGTATCTTTAAAACTTTTAAACTTAAGGATCTCTACAATTATTTTATTTTTAGGACACGGAGTTTCCCGGCGCTATATTCAAAGAACCTAAATTCTTAGCCCCGGAAGAAAAATATCTGTACATTAAGAAAAATGTTGATGCTGTTAAGTTAATACAATTAGGAATCACTTTAATGAACGAAAAGGGTGAATTGGCAACACCTGTATGTTGTTGGAATTTCAATTTCCGGTTCAACATCAGGTATGTAGGAAATGATTTACATAAATTTTAATGTAAATGTTGTAGAATCAAAACCATTAAATTTCTTAATGCTTGTACAGACAAGATGCAAGCTGCCAAAAGTCCATTGAGTTTCTTCAAAAAAATGGCGGAATTAATTTTGCTGTGCTTCCAGCTATTGGAGTGGATATAGAAGACTTTAGAAAATTTGCTGTTGAGGCAAAGCTTTTCTACAATGATTTAAACACATTTATAGTGTTCCATGGGTATGTATATTTCAATTGATTTAATTAATTGGTTATTACTTTAATCCCATAATGTATACAAGGAAGCTAAGCTAACAAAATAAATTTGCAAATTTTACCAGGCAATACGACATTTTTTTCCTGTTGAAAGCCATTGCAAGATCACTTCCGGCTAATAGAGAGGAGTCACAAATCCTAATTCGTTCCATTTTTGGAAAGATACTTGATTTGAAGTACATTCTTTTACACGATGATAATGTAAGTTTCTCATGTCTGCAAAATATATCATGATTTTTAACAATTAGTTAAAATCTTAGCGTAAAGGGTATGGACTACAAAGACTAGCTGATGAATTAAATGTTTCTCGGATTGGTAGTGCACATTCAGCTGGAAGTGATAGCAATTTGGCAGGAAGAACATTTTTTGCCGCACGTGATGTAAGTATACTTGCTTAAAAAAAAGGAATCTATATTAATCAATTTGTTGCTTATTATATAAACTCTTTATATATTAAAATATTCTACCTGAAAAATTAAAACGTAATTTAATTTAGATTTTATTTTTGACAGATGTATCATCTGTTTGGAAACGATCAAATACAAGCACATGAGTTGAAGATTGCTGGTTATGATTCATTTTGTTTTACAAATGGCAAACATTGTTATTATTAGTTAAACAATTTCACTTTTGTATGTATATAAATTGTTGTGCGATCTTTATTCTATAGCGTTTGATTTATCATTAAAATACTCTTAAAAGTAAAGTGTTATTACTACTATTATATAAAAATCTTATTAGATTTATTTACTTTGAAAGTTGAAAGTATGTTTATTTTTAATAATTTACAGGAAATTAAAAAAAAATTATTAAAAAAGTAGTTTTAAGAGATTTATTATTTATTGTTTTTAAACAATTGATTCTATATGCAAAATAATGTTATTTTCATAATTTTGAAAGCAGATATCGTTAGAGATTGCTTTGTTAAATGTCATCTGCTAGTCATAAAAGGTAAACCCTCTCTGTATATCTTTAAGACCTAATCCAATTTTCATAATAGTATAACAACTGTTTTAAATGAACAGATAACCTTTTAACGAGGAACAATTAAGCAGAAGTTATGAATTTTCCAAAAGATTAACGTCAATTATCTTAATAAATTTTTAATTAATTTAGATATATCTCTACTGAAACGTTCTGTACTATAATTGATAATCAATCAAATTAACTGACAGAACAATGCAATTTTAAAACCAAATGACAGAGTACACACGACTGATGGTGTACATAAGGGCAAATTTGTAATAGCATTTTTTAAATTTGTAACAAAGAAGTAGATTTTAATCTACCGGAGAACCGATGACAACTCAACATTTCATTTATACTTAGATACTACTTTAAGTTAAATGTTTGTTTTTATTTTATTTTCAATAATAATTGCATTAGGCTCATGTTAAAAGCTATTAATCTAAGTTATAAAGGGTTTTTTGATGTTAATTACTTAGTCATAGCAATGATTGAAAATTCAATAATATGAGTAATATAGTACCAACATATATTTGATTACTATTTAAGAAGTTTTAGATAAAACCTAAATTAGAATTCCTAATAAGTAATAATTAATTCTTATTAACCACTATCGTTTGCATTTGATTTGTCATACTATTTCTGAACTTTGGTTTAAGCGGTTTTTTATAAAACAGAAAAAACTAACAGTTTCTATATTTTATTGTGGAATAACTGAAGCAAGCGGGTCCAAATTTTGAGACCAAGGAACTTAACAAACAATATATTTAACTAAAATGATTGGCCTCAGAAAATGTTTTGTTTAAAGATTTCACTTAAAAATGCAAAAACAAACCGAACTTTATAACTTAAAGTACTGTTTTTAAGTATACAAATTTAGTTTAACCACATCTATACACAAATTATTCTGAAAGTTAAAGCAAAAAAATGTTTACAAGGCTTTATATTTCTTGTTAAGTTCTCTAAAAAAATGACAATCTGACAAATATTCAGTGTTATTTACAGACGTAGTTTAGAATTTGTTAGAATTAATATCAAGATTCTTTAAAAAAGTTTATATTCTAGTAATTG
This sequence comes from Pegea sp. RAD2-039, assembly GCA_034620365.1. NCBI lineage: Eukaryota > Metazoa > Chordata > Thaliacea > Salpida > Salpidae > Pegea > Pegea sp. RAD2-039. The sequence goes on from JAQGEQ010000372.1 coordinate 106,495, forward strand.
TAAATCGATAAAAGATTAACTAATTATCATCAACATATTTTGTTAACTCTTTTAACCCATATTTTATCAAAATATCAATATAATTTTTCATCATATCTTCTTTTACAAATGCTGCTGAATAATCCTTAAATTCTATCAAAGGACGCATCAGCAAATATTCATCTAGTATCCTATCACCTGGTAAGCCTTCATATTGGTCAACTCCAGTTATGTGAGTTACAAGTATCTGCAAAATTTATGGAACAGACAACTCTTCAATCATGTACAAATAAACGACTTTCTAGGGTTTAATATTCTTCACATTTATGCGTATTGTGTCGTGATAAGTTTGAAGTTTCAAGTTATATGGCTTTTGTATGAAAAACATGATTGTTAAACATTCTACTAGAACCGAAACACAATTTTTTATCTTTCTGAGACAATTTTAGCTTAGAGTAGTTCATCCAACAGTTCTTACTACAATTAGTTTTTATGGCTTGCATGTTCTTATCAAATAATTGATTTTTATCTTAGATAAGCTTTGCAAGTTTTTCTGCATCCCTTGATTTTCTATTTATAGTGTTTCTTTCATTGATTTTAACTTTAACATATTTTTCTCAATTGCATTTAAATTACTTTTGTTTCCTGCAGATTTCAAATCTACATCAGAATGTTCAGAATTTTGTAGCTGTTCTCGTCTTTTTAATCGCTCACAGCGATCGAACTTTTGTTTGAATTTTTTGTGAAAATCTTGCAGAATTTTGCTTTGATCTCCCTCTAAAAAATCCATCAAATCATTTTCATCAGTAATTTCATCAATTTCGTCTCTGTCAGTATCTTCATTAAGATCAAGTGAAAAATTGCTACTGCTCTCACTACTAGTAGAATAAACTTTGTCAGCTTTTTCACACATATCATTTGCCTTTCTTTTCTTGATTGTTCTTAAAACAAACAAATTTGACTGAAATTGTGATTTACCATTTTTTGTAGAACTTTTCATTTCCTCAAAATTAAAATAATCCTTTCTGAAGCACGGACCCATGATCTTAACAAGATCGTCTTGATTCGTAAGCAATTGAAAATCTGGACTAACATAAAGAAGTTTTTGGGAATAATTAGAAAATTAATTTTCTAAACAATATAAACCCCTAACAACTTTAGCCTTTCAAAGATAAATTAATGATATCAAATGTACTTAAATCCTCAATCTCAAAATCAATTCAACTATTTTAACTTAAATTTATACTGTATCAGCTAATTTATTACATAATTTTACCTAAAAGTAAATAGAAGACTAAATATAATCTTACAGTAATAGATTGACTTGTCGCTTTATGTTTGTTTCTTGTAATACGTTACTTTTTACATTTTCCACTTCTTCAGGATAACAAAAGTAATTAAGAGGCTTTCTGTAAGATTTCCGCTTTAGTCAAGACATTTAAATTATGTAGTGTTTTTAACGCCACTGAACTAGTTATGGATTGTATGGCTACTAGAAAAATAGTGTGTTGGTTGCTAAGTTGCACAACTGTTCAAAACTATTTTACTATTTTGGTTTTGTTAGCAGAATCAATCAAATTAATGTTTGCTCTCAAATCTATTTTAATCCAACAATCATCGTAAATACTGTATATAAGTAAATAAGATTAAATTATGCAACACTTTTGCAATTGACTTTATTTAGAAATGAAGTTAATCGACGTTTTCAAATTTAAAGAAAGAAATATAAGCATTGAAATATTCCTACAGATTCATTTGTTTTATAAATCTTAATCTGTTGCATGACTAGAAAGTTATATTGTGAGTTTGTAATTTTTTTAATGTTAGAACAGTTGACAAAAGTGTTCAGACGAAAAACAAATTTTTAAGTAGATGTGATTATAGCGAAAATTGATTTTATATATTTACTGATAACTCAATCAAAACAAAAACTGATGCGATAGCACCAAAGAAGTAGTTTTAATCTATGTCAATTATAAAGGCACAACGTGAATTTTAAGTACACTCATTTTCTAAAATGATTTACTTTTATTTAAAATGAAAAACTTGCCAATAATACTATCTGTATTTATATGAAATATTAGTTTTTTTAGGATGCTATAATTACAAACTTTACTATATTTACTTTCAATTCTTTTTAAACCATTCTTACGTCAAATTCAAATAAAAAGCCAATTAGGTGTGTTTATTTCTTTTAAGATCGAAAGATTTTATTAAATCATCTATTTTCATCTACAGAGTAACATTTAGATGTAACACTAACTGAACATTTAGTATTCAAAAAAACCTTTTTGCCGACATTATATGTCCCATTTTTCATATTTCTTCAAAATCCATGCTAATTATTTTTATTAAAAAACACAAACATAACATAAAAATAATTATTTCTTTACCTGCTTTCAAAGTTTATGGAAATAATAATTTTTTTATATATAGAATCCAAGGTCAAAAAAACAATTAATAATTAATCACGTTGGCGCATTTTTTTAGCGACCAAATTTTCTACCAAAATTTTGTAAACATTAAACCAACATATCTAAACCGTTGATTTAGATGTCTTATGTTACTGCAACTTATTAATTATTTTTTTTAAGGTGTTACTTTATAAGAAGTTTAGAAATTCTTTAGTGTAAAAGTAAAATTTTCATTTAATATTTTCTTGGTGCTAGTCTTCATCTTAGTATAGTCTTCATCAGCAAAAATATATTTTTTGTTTAGGTTTTATTTATCTATTAATAATCATGTTTTTTATAATTTTTGACCAATGTACTGTATAAATTAAGATGAGATGAATCACTTCAAATTTACCATTATCATACTTTTAAAATTATTATAATTTAATATAGCTGAATCTTTTCACACAAATAGTATTTTAAAAAATTCCCTTTTTGGTTTAACATAAAAATTGTTATTATTAATTTTATATCAAAAGATTTGTAATTTTATCATAGCTTTCTTTGTTTGAAAACTAGATTAAATAATAGACCTGGCTATTTTTTTTAAATGTAATGATTCCAAAAACAACTTGCATCTTTTCATGTCAGTTTTTTTTTACTTCTCCTACAATCATAGCTAATTAATTTTGTTAGAAAAAAGAAATAACTAAAAAATGATTATCACTATATTATTTTCGAATTACAGCTTTTCTTTCAACTCACATCATATAAAAATTTATTATACTAAGTCCAATGTTTGTCAAGCAATTAATTTTGAGTAATGATACTAACCTATCATCTAATAATTATCATTGTAAATCTAGCTTTATATAGGACTGTGTTGTAAATAACAACATTGCTTAGTTAAAAGAACAACTTTCTTTATAATGTAAGGGTTTTCAAATAAAAAAATTCAATTATACATTATTTTATTTATGAACAGAATATTCTAGTAGTTTATAATAATTCAAAAGAGTTTGTTCATAATGATGAACTCTATTTAAAGCTTTGTTTGCAAGTTTGGTTGTTTGACTTTAATAGATAAGTAAAACAGTTATGATTTTTGTATCTTCAGAAAAAAACTTAATATTTTTAATATAATGTACCACTATATAAATTATAAGAAAGGAGATAAAATAATTACAGAAAATGTTATGTGATGAAGTTCATATTGTGATGGTAAGTTGTACACGTGGTTAGACTGCAGACTCATAGTTTTAAATAAAATTCATTTATACATCAGTTTACAGTTACTGAAGGTGACGGTTATCAGCAATTATTAGACTTCTAAAATTAATAACATTTCGGAATGATAGTCTGATTTTTTGTATTCACACAACTTGCAATTAATAAGTTTTAAAATTTTTTACATCTTTAAGAAATTGCTGCTAATTTGTTTTATTAATTTATGTGAGACTCTCTACATCGCTTGTTTTAGATGAAGCAAGTGGATTTCTTCTTTATTGAATTTATTTTGTTTAACATCAATTTTCAAGTAATCTTAAATTTTCTTGTTTAGGAGGAAAAACAAGTGAAGATGGAATGTATCAAATAAGGTTTGTGATTGGTTGTTTGAAAACATGCAGATATCAAGGCGTTACTAGAATCACATGGGATACACGTACATTCCATTACTGCAGCTCACGTGCCTGAGAATCCCAAGTTAAATAGGATCGCTCAAGGTGCTCATAGCAGTACTATAAGGATCAGAGATAGTCATTTGTATACAATGAAGACTGGAAGATTTTTAGCTGGAGCTGTAAGTAAAATTTGCTGCTGAAACACTACAATTTCACCAAGAATTTTATTTATGACTAAAATAGTGAAGTATAGATGTCATCTAGAACTCTTAGCTACGAAGATGCTTATCATTGGCCAAACCAAGGGTACGTTTTTATAACAACAATTTGATCAATTTGTAAATTGTATGAAAATTCACTTTTTTGTTTCAGAAAAGCTGTGAAAGATTCTGCAGAAACCGTCACAGAACAAAATTTGATTTGTGTATGAAGTTCCAATAACAGCAGCCCTTGCATAAACGCTGTTGGTGCCCCAGGAGGGACCAGTCCTCAAGTTATTGGTTTGTTGTTGTCATTTTGTTATAACCATCTTCTGATTTGAAGTCTAAGGTGTTGGGGCCTGGCTATTACCTGAGATGATGACCACTGAGTACTCTTTAAAGGACAAAATACTGTGAAACGAGTAAATACAGGTGAACATCGACATATCTCTAACTTTCAGAATTGCAGTATGACTTGTCTATAGGTGTATTAATCTCAGCACCAGGTGGCGCTATCACATATAATCCTAATTTGACAATTCGACTCGGTGGTCAATTGATGATTGGAACAACAATGGCGTCACCAAACGATTGCGGAGAACTTGCTCTAGTTCACTCAGGTGACTAACCACTTGGCTAATGACATGTTTGAACAGTTTGTTGGTTTACGTTAAAATTTCATGAGCTGACTTGGACTTTATCCGCTGTTTAAAAGGCGCTGGTCACCACTGCAACATTTCTAAAAAGAAGTTTGAAACATATCTTCAAGTAGCTGGTCTTCTGCACGTAATATTCACGTGATGGTACCTTCTCGAGTCTAATTTCTCAGTTTTAGGTGATGGAGTACTTGGAGTATTTGAAAATTATTCGAATCGAATTCATTCAATTATTGATTATAAGATCACAACCAAGAAAAAACACTTTAATCTTACCAAGTATTTAGTTATGTCTAAAATATAGAAGTATAGATGTCATCTAGAACTCTTAGCTACGGAGATGCTTATCATTGGCCTAACCAAGGGTACGTTTTAGTAACAACAATTTGATCAATTTGTAAATTGTCTGAAAATTCACTTTTTTGTTTCAGAAAAGCTGTGAAAGACTCTGCAGATACCGTCACAGAAAATAAATTGATTTGTGTATGAAGTGCCAATATCAGCAGCCCTTGCGAAACCACTGTTGGTGCCCCAGGAGGGACCAGTCCTCATGTTATTGGTTTGTTGTTGTCATTTTGTTAAAACCATCTTCTGATTTGAAGTTTAAGGTGTTGGGGCCTGGCTATCACCTGAGATGATGACCACTGAGTACTCTTTAAAGAACAAAATACTGTGAAACGAGTAAATACAGGTGAACTTCGACATATTTCCAACTTTCAAAATTGCAGTATGAATGGTTATATAGGTGTAACATTCTCAGCAACTGGTGGCGCTATCACATCTGTTCCTAATTAGACGATACAAGGTGTTCAATTGATGAATGGAACAAAGATGGCACAATGGAACAAATCTTCTTGAATTTAATTTGTCAGTTTTAGATGATGGAGTGCTAGGAGATTTTGAAAAGATATTAAAAGATTGATTCATTCAAATATCATTTCAAGATCTCAAGTAATAATAAGACACATGGTAAGTATCAGACTGAATCGAGTACGATTTCCTTAATTGGTATTTCAGGGATCTATTTCCGTTCGTTACTCGAATGCAAGAAATCGAAAACAGTGACAGTAATCATTAAACCTACTTGGCATCCATCAAAAAATGAGTGAAGCTCCTATTGATCTCATTCAGATTTCCTATTACGATTGTTGTAGAGTCGGAAAAGGAGTTTGCCTACTCATCTAAACTCTCACTGATTTGTATATCAGACTACCTTTTTCCATTCATTTTGATGTATATTCCAATCATCGAGAAACTCTGATTGGTGAAACAAAAAGACTTCTAGTGTTGTTACTAGCAACGAAGCTGTTCTTACCTATGTAGCGCCACTAGTGGATGACAAGCAAAAAGCTTATTTTGATTTAGATATTAATACAGATTTGTTTGTAGGATCCCAAAGAATACACGCGGAGGAATCTACTTTATCGGAACTTTTACTCTTCCAAAAGATGAAGTTAAAAAGAAAGCGGTGTGTTGAAAGAGAATTCTTCAACCTCACTTCGAATACCTCGTTCTTCTTCATATGATCACATTTTTTCAAGTTTTTCGTAATACCTGAAACACTCACTTATTCGTGGCGGTCCCAATGTCCACTTACAGGTCAGTCCCAATGTCTTTCTGATTTTTGTTCACATTTTGATGTTTAAGGGAGGAGTACCTATTTATATGTGTGTAGCAAGATTGTGGTCTAATTCCTTAGAATCAGAATTTTAATGGAAACTTCAGTTTACGGGTGTAGGACCAAATGCTTTAAAATCATCAAAAGTGACTTTAAAACTTTCTATTTTCAATTTACAAATAATCCTTTTTCAGCATTCTACAGTTTGTTGCTAGTGAATCAGCTGTACCAAACCTGCTACAGATAGCAAAGAAGAGTTATTATGAAATTAGTATTATTGGTTATATTCTTCCTTTACTTGTGTAGAATAAATTATATGATCGATATTTTGTTCAATGACTTGAGGCCTAAAAATGATTACCACCAGTAAATCTACTCATGAAATTGAATGGTTAATAGTTCAATTTCTAACTATTTTATTTATTTCCATCAAATTGATTAAAAACTCTTTCAAAATATCATAAACAACCAAAAGAAACTCTCTGTTGGTAAAACACAAACATCTTTATTTTCAGACTTTTTGTAAAAAATAGTATTTATTTTTTCTAATTAACAGAATCTATTTTTATCATATCACATCTCCATGGTTTGCGTGTTTACTCGTATTTAAGTTGTTTTCCACCAAAGATTGATCGTTTTCATAATTTATCTTCGACTTCAATCAAAGTTGTGTATTATAATATTGCATTATGGTGTTCGCCTTTAATACTGCATCTGATGCTTGTGGACGGATGACGTCTGAGGTTCTGCAACTACTATGATCGAGTGATTCTCAAGAAATTCTGACTCATCCACTGTAATTCTATCTATTAGCTATAAGAGCTATTGAACTTGTAGAATTTAGAATTGTCATAGTTAATAAAATGATTCAAAGAGTTTCAACTTGTTTTTATCATAAAAATTGTTTAAAAATTTGTTGACAACCATATTCCAACTAGACTTTTGAATTCATAGACTTTTCATTTGTATAAATTACAATTAAATCAACACTAAATATGAATATACAATTGTAATTTCAATAACTCTAAATTAGAATTAATATCAAAGCTCTTAAAAAAAATTTCATATTCTAGTAGTGATAGAAGCGTAACTAATTATCATCAACATTTTTAGTTAACTCTTGTAACCAATTTTCTTTTCAAAATATATGTTTAATCTTTCATCATATCCTCACTTACAAACGCTGCTGAATATTCCTTAAACTCTATTAAGGGACGCCTCAGCAAATATTCAACTAGTATCCTATTACCTGGCAAGCCTTCACATTGGCCAACTCCAGTTATGTGAGTTACAAGCGTCTGCAAAATTTCTGAAACAGACAACTCTTCAATCATGTACAAACAAAAGACTTTCTTGGTTTAATACACATTTATGCATATCGTGATAAGTGTGAAGTTTAAAGTGACATGGATTTTGTATGAAAATCATGATTGTTTCTACTAGAGCCAAAAAACAATTTTTTTATTTTTTTTAGACAATTTTAGTTTAGAGTAGTTAATCCAACAGTTCTTACTTCTATTAATGTTATGACTTCTATGTCTCTATCAAAATATTAATTTTTTATCTTAGATAAGCTTTGCAAGTATTTTTGCATCTTTTGATTTTCCATTTTTATTGTCTCTTTCATTGATTTCAACTTTAACACTTTTAATCTCAATTGAAATTAAATTACTTTTGTTTCCTGCAGATTTTATCTGCCTCAGAATGTTCAGAATATTGTAGCTGTTCTTGTTTTCTTAATCGCTCACAGCGATCAAACTTTTGCTTGAACTTTCTGTGAAAATCTTGCTGATTTTTGCTTTGATCTCCCTCTAAAAAATCTATAAAATCATTTTCATCAGTACTTTCATCAATCTCGTTTATGTCAGTATCCTCATTAAGATCAAGTGAAAAATTGCTACAGCTCTCACTACTAATAGAGTAAATTTTGTCAGCTTTTTCACACATATCATTTGCCTTTCTTTTCTTGGTTGTTCGTAAAACAAACAAATTTGACTGAAATTGTGATTTACCATTTTTTGTAGAAATTTTCATTTCATAACATTAAAATAATCCTTTCTGAAGCACGGACACATGATCTTAATAAAATCATCTTGATTCGTAAGCTATTGAAAATCTGGACTAGCATAAAGAAGTTTTAGGGAAAAATAAAAGAATTAAATTTCTAAACAATATAAAAGCCTTACAATTTAAGCCTTTCAGAGATAATTTAATGATATCAAATAAACTTAAATCCTCAATCTCTGAATCAATTCAACTATTTTAACTTAAAATGATACTCCATCAGCTAATTTATTATATAGTTTTACCAAAAAGTAAATAGAAGACTAAATATAATCTTACGGTAAGAGACTGACTTGTCGCTTTATGTTTGTTTCTTGTAATACGTTGCATTTGCACTTTCCACATCTTCAGGATAACAAAAGTAATTAAAAGGCTTTCTGAACAATTTCTGCTTTAGTCAAGACATTTACAGTATGTAGTGTTTTAATGCCACTGAAGAAGTTAGGGATTGTATGGCTACTAGAAAAATAGTGTGTTGGTTGCTAAGTTGCACAACTGTTCAAAACTATTTTACTATTTTATTTTGTTAGCAAATTCGATCAAACTAATCTTTGCTCTCACATATATTTGAATCAGAGAATGATTTTAAATACTGAATATAAGGAGTTTAAAACGGAGTTTCAAATGTTTCTTCAGTTACATATTGCAAAAAAGTTTAAATTTAAAGAATGTACCATAAACTGAATATTGATTAAACTCTTAATTAAACATATGTTCAAAAACATTTGACAAAGAAGTTTGGATTATGAATCAATCTTTATGTTAAAGTCATTCATCTGTGACACTTTACTTAACATGAAACGTGAAACTTCACACAAAACTCATATGTTGTATGCATCACTTAATATTAATCAACTGTACACACTTAATGATTTTTAATCTAACTCTAATGAAACTTGATTGTTAGTTAAAATAGCTCTTTGTCAAAAACCTTAGTTATTTTCTTTTTTCTACCTCTAATAATAATTGCTTGGCTTTACCTTTAGCTACTAATTTGAAAATATTTTAACAACAAACTAACTTGAAGTAAAAATTTTTGAAATTGTAGTTAGCAGCCTGCTGTTTACAAAAAAAAAGTAACAATTCGGAAATTTTGTAATCACGTTTTAATATTTACATCAATTTTATAAAATTACACCAAAAAAAAAATCTTAAAATCAAAACTTTAATCTTTTGCAAACCGTCAATGAACGATTTCAAGTTTCAATATTTAAGCTTCAAGATTGTAAGAACAATTTATCGATTCCTTCTGGATATCCTCACGCTAGATCTTCGACATCGGCGATTTTTCTTCCAACGATAATAAAATTGGACGACTTCTTTAACCGTTTTGTCTTTGAGCTGTATAAGTAAAGTTATAAATATATTAGATATTTATGTAATCTTAATAACAATCACAAAAAGTAATTTCTTTTTTTTCTAAAAGTATTCAAAATGGATTAAATTGTTTACAGTTGACTCAAAAAATAAAAAGGATATAGCTAATGAATTTACTAACATAGTCCTTCTGTATATTCATGAAATTCTTTTTGTGTTTACGGAAACCCCTTACAAACATTTTACGATCATTGATGCTCCAATTTTCCATAAAAGGAGTGTTTTTTTGCTTGATAGAATAAGTTTCAAAAGCCTTAAAATACAATCATAGTTTAAGCTTTAGAAAAAAATCGGAAGAATTTCAAAATATATTTTTTTAATTGTCAAATTGTAAGACTTTAACATTTATTGGGAATGTAAACCAAATAAAAAACAAGTGAATTGTTAATATTTATGTATTTTATCATTTACCTTTTTAACGTTATAGTCATTTTTAGATAAGACTTCAAATGCTTCCTCATAGAAAATTTCTGAATGATTTTTCTTACCATCACTTGTTGGATTTTGTTCAGAGCAAGTGGATATAAAATTTATTGCTTAAAAAATAACAGAAAATTAAAATAGTCATTGCTGTTGAACTATTGTTTCAACAAACTTAATAAAAACATACTTTAAATTTAAAAATCTTATTTTTTAATTACAGGTTAATACTTTTGAGTTTTAATTTATTAACTATTACAAATGTCCATCTTTGAAAAAACCTACCATCTTCATCAGATAAACGCTTCGAGTCAAAAGTTAGCTTTGACAACTCAACTTCTTCAAAAGTTCTGTTAATCTCTGGTAAATTGGTAATCTACAAAAATATTTTAGTAATTGCTCAAATACAGTAAATTATGAATTACTTGATATTGTTCACCAATCCTCTGCTTTACTCTATGTTTATCCCAACACTCAATCAATTCAGAAAATTCATTTCTGACTAGTTAAAAAAATTGAGAATTTTTTTTGTTACTTAAATTGCAATAAGAGTACAAGCAAGCTTAATGATAAGAAATATAATTTTTCTTTTTACAGTTATAAAAAGATTAGTTAGAAAAGTAAACTAACAAAAAAGTTACGAAAGTATATAATCTTTGTTATTAGAGTTAGCTAAATAAATAGTACTACCGCAAAATAAATTATACAGTATATTTTATCTAAATAATTGATGGTATCATTATAAAAAAACCAGTAATTGCTGAAAACAAAATTTTTAATTAACTATTAATCATGAACTCTAAGGATATTTCTTAACCTTACAAAGAAAAGTTACCGGTAAAAAATAACATCAATACTTTTAATTGAAATCTTAAAGATAACAATTTGGAGTCTCAATATTTACTTGAGACTTTTCTATTTTTAAAACTTACATTTTTCATCAGAGAATGAGCTTGAGTCAACATCTACATTTGAATTTTGACAGTCGCCAGCGGTATTTTCTAAGTTTGGTGGGCTTTCAACCTGAATAATTTTCATTAGACCTGACCATTTATTGAAAATTTTTTCTTACTTGACATTGTTCATCAGTCTGTGATTCGCTTCTAGTTTCATCGCAAAGATCTGGAAAATGGTCTAAATTGTCATTTGATTTTTTCTTAACTAAACAGACATTTTAGATAAAGTTCATGATTCAACGAAAAGCATTGAATTATAAAAAAAATACATTAGTTTTTGAACAAACTAATAAATTTAATTTTTTAGTTTATAAACGAAATGAAGAGATTACAAAATTAAGTATAGTTCTTTAATGTTGAAAACCAATTTAGTTTGCAAGTTAAATAGCAGAATAATTTTGCTGTTTTACCAGTTTCATAGTTACATAGCTCAATCGAAATTCTTTCAAGAAATGACAAAAACACAAAAAAAATTGATAATAATCAAAACTATTCTGCCAAAAGTAAAATAACAAATAAGTAAAAACCAATACACGTATAGATTTTAAACAAAGATGGATTTACCGTTTTGTTGAGTGAAACCGGTTGGAACATTCTTTTTCTGTTGGCTCTCTTGGATTGTTTTTCGTTTGCATTTGGGTTCGGTAGAACTATTAGATTCTGTTTTATTTTCATTGGAAGGATCAGTTGATAATTGTGTATGAATTGGTTCATCTAGCTGATTGCTTGATGAAGGATTTTCATTTGAAATTTCTTCCAGATTATTTTCCTTTTAACGTGAAAATGTTATTTAAACTTTCATGATTCTTATAACTACTTACCCTTTCATTATTAAGTTCATCATCACCCCACATTTCCCCCATTAAAATCTTGTTTCTAATATGTTGTGGCTTCTAAAGAAATAAAGTAGTTTTAAGAAATCAACTGTAAAAAAATAACTCACAATCACAGCTATAACATCAGGATTTCGTCCACCTGGCTTTCTACCATCTTGAATGCCTGTCAAATTTGATATAAAAAATGACAAAAGAAAAATTATTTAGTAAACTCACCTTTCATATTCATTCCTATGTCAAGACAAGTTTTAAAGCGACAATACTGGCATTTTCCTAAATCTCTTAAAGCACAATTCTTGGTGTACATACAAATGTAAGTTTTTCTGGATTTAACGGTTCGCCAGAAAAAGCATTTACATGCTTCGCAGCAAATCACTCCGTAGTGCTTGCCTTTACGGACAACTTTGCGTTTCTTGACAACTTTGCGTTTAATGAGATCCTGACAGACCACACATTTTGGTTTTTCATCCTTGTTAGCTAAAAAAAGTGGTTAATATCTAGGACAAATAAATTTTGTCTAAAACTTACTTTTGTTGATATGTTTTTTCACATAAGATTTGCGGTCAGCAGTAGACTCCATAACAATTGTTATTAAATAAAAACCTGCTTCCATTAAAGTAAAAAGTTTAAGAAAAAACAATCAGCTTTTGACGAAATCATATTTATATAAGTTAACTAATTAGAGAAAACTGTTTCAGTTATTTTACAGATCTTCAACCTTATTCATGAAACTTAATTTAGTTAATCATTATTCTTATTAATTTTAAACTTTCTTTTAGTCTTCAAAATAAAATAGCTAAATATCTACCAACCCTTAAATAATTCAATTTTGCAAACTAAAAAAAGCTCATTTTAAAATATTCCCTAAATAAATATTTTTTAGAATATAATTTAGCTTTAATAACGCCACTTATATAACACTGTTTCGTTTATTACAGAGGTTGTATAAATAGAATAGCAACAAAAAATATCTGTCAGTCCATCTGTTTTATCTATTAGCAATTCTACGCTACTTTACCGTCAATAGAAAAATATGCTATTCTTGTTATTTTACAGCATAAACAAGCTAAAACCGATTTTGCATTGATAAGTAGAAAGAGAATAAAGTAAACATTCAACAGACAGGAAAGCTAAAAAAGTTATTTGTGTGAAAATACAGATGGCAAATAAATCTTTGATCATATCTTTAGTCTGGAAACTTCTAATATTATATTCAGGAAATTATATAGGATTGTAGATAGATGACTATTTGCAATTTAGAATAGTCTTCAGGATGAATTGCAAAGATTAAAAAAGATTAGAAGAATGAAGAATGGAGCTGGTATTTGTTGGATTTACAGTTTTGTCGAACTATAATTTAGGTGGAATGTGAATACATCAGTTGATTACAATTAATTTACAGAAATTGATTTCTGTATATACTTATCGGATGATATTTTACAAAGGTAATTTTAGCGGTGAATGCATCAATTATAGAAATGGTTTTATAGAGATTCACGTCCCATATTATAAGACAGAAGTGTACATATTTATTAAAATATCAACGAACTTTCTATAAAAAAAGAATTTATCAGTACTAATGAGATTATGCATCAAAAATCTTCAAAAGTATTAAAAGTTTTTAAACGTTAAAATTTTGAAATATTCCTACCAGAATTTTTTTAACTTACAATATATGACGTCAACTACTATGTCATCTGATACCTTCTAATTTTATCTTTGTTAAAGTTTTACAGAGATCAACAGATGTTGATTTGTTTACATAACTTTAAGATGATCTTTAACAAAACAACTTTAATAATATTCTTTTGAATTTTTTCTTTGCAGCTGTCAATATGTCTCAAAGTAATTGAATTCAGTTACTAATTCGGGTCTATAATTTTATTAACAATCAACAAATATAAAGGTGTTTTATAAAATTTACTTTATTTTCATAGAACTTATTGTAAGAATAGCTTGTAAATTAAATATAATCTATTTGTTATTGCAAACTGTTTTGTTTGACAACTTAGCTTGGTTAATTTTATGATTAAATGAATTAGAAAAAAAAAATATATAAACGTTTGCCTTTCAGTTAATTTAGGCTAATTGTATCTTATTGAATTTCCGTTTACCAAATCTATAATTTCTTTATTCACTTCAAATCTGTATTTTGCATAATGGTCATCAGTTTTTTATAAAATCTCAACGTGAGACATAGCTGTAGCTATTATCACAAAATTTTGGTTGCAAAATCGAAAAAATTATAATAGCCTTATAGAAAACCTTATTAAATTTAAAACTAACTTATTTTTGTATTTTCTAATATCATTTGTTTAAGAAGCATACGAAGTTATTTAACTGACGTTTTGTTAATCTAAAAATAGTTTGTTTTTTGTATGAAGCAAACACTTTTGCTTATCAAAACAATAAAAGGGAAACAGATGAAAAATAGAAATATACCAATGCAACTAAGAAAGTCATTTATACTTACAGTGTAATATAAGTACAATAAATTTCATTATTATATTTCTCATTAATATTTGCATTTCACACAATTCAAAACAAATAAGTAAACTGTTTTTATCAGTTAATTATTTAACTGAATCAATGATTGAATAATTAATAATTCAAAGATTGATCAAACTTTTTTTTATAGATAATCAAATATTTCTTATTTAAAAGAATAAAATACATTAGGTTTTGTAAAATTAAAGGATTGTTGTCCAATCAATACTTTCCATAAGTAAGTAACTGTCACTGTAGAATAAACACGTGACTAAGAGAGAAAAAAAAGAGAAAGGTTCTTTTGAGAGTATAGTTTTGATATATTTATAAGTAAATGCCGGTTTAGTTAGTTTTGTAACATATTTTTTGAGAAAAACTTAGCAATTTTTGTTATTATGGTATTTTTATATGCTTGTATAGTTAGTTATTTTCAAATTAAGAAGATTAGCCATTAGTAGATATAGAAGCTTTTTTCTAATATTTTGTTGTTACTTCTGACTGTAAATCTGAATAGACTTGTAGAGCTTACTTCAAAGAATTATTGAGATATTATAATTATTAAGCTGAAAACTTTAATTTCTAGAAATTGTGTTTTAAAAATCTGAAAATGAGTTTTAGCATACCTGTCTCGCAACAGCACCATACTGTTGAGGTTTATCAAATGAACTTAAAGCAAGCATTCGCCCAGATAAAGCTTGCTTTAATGACATATAAAGTCATCTCAATTGTAAGTTTCTAATTATTAATAACTAATTGTAACTTTAAAACTTTTAAACTTAAGGATCTCTACAATTATTTTATTTTTAGGACACGGAGTTTCCCGGCGCTATATTCAAAGAACCTAAATTCTTAGCCCCGGAAGAAAAATATCTGTACATTAAGAAAAATGTTGATGCTGTTAAGTTAATACAATTAGGAATCACTTTAATGAACGAAAAGGGTGAATTGGCAACACCTGTATGTTGTTGGAATTTTAATTTCCGGTTCAACATCAGGTATGTAGGAAATGATTTACATAAATTTTAATGTAAATGTTGTAGAATCAAAACCATTAAATTTCTTAATGCTTGTACAGACAAGATGCAAGCTGCCAAAAGTCCATAGAGTTTCTTCAAAAAAATGGCGGAATTAATTTTGCTGTGCTTCCAGCTATTGGAGTAGATATTGAAGACTTTAGAAAATATGCTGTTGAGGCAAAGCTTTTCTACAATGATTTAAACACATTTATAGTGTTCCATGGGTATGTATATTTCAATTGATTTAATTAATTGGTTATTACTTTAATCCCATAATATATACAAGGAAGCTAAGCTAACAAAATAAATTTGCAAATTTTACCAGGCAATACGACATTTTTTTCCTGTTGAAAGCCATTGCAAGATCACTTCCGGCCAGTAGAGAAGAGTCACAAATCCTAATTCGTTCTATTTTTGGAAAGATAATTGATTTGAAGTACATGCTTTTACATGATGATAATGTAAGTTTCTCATGTCTGCAAAATATATCATGATTTTTAACAATTAGTTAAAATTTTAGCGTAAAGGGTATGGATTACAAAGACTAGCTGATGAATTAAATGTCTCTCGGATTGGTACTGCACATTCAGCTGGAAGTGATAGCAATTTGGCAGGAAGAACATTTTTTGCTGCACGTGATGTAAGCATACTTGCATAAATATAAGGAATCTATGTAAATCAGTTTGATGCTTACTATATAAACTCTTTATATATTGAAATATTTTACCTGAAAAATTAAAACGTAATTTAATTTAGATTTTATTTTTGACAGATGTATCATCTCTTTGGAAACGATCAAATACAAGCACACGAGTTGAAGATTGCTGGTTATGATTCATTTTGTTTTACAAATGGCAAACATTGTTATTATTAGTTAAACAATTTTACTTTTGTATGTAAATAAATTGTTGTGTGATCTTTATTTTATAGCGTTTGATTTAGCATTAAAATACTCTTAAAAGTAAAGTGTTATTACTACTATTATTTAAAAATCTTATAGGATTTATTTACTTTGAAAGTTGAAAGTATGTTTACTTTTAATAATTTACAGGAAATTAAAAAAAAATTATTAAACAAGTGGATTTTAGAGATTTATTATTTAGTGTTTTTAAACAATTGATTCTATATGCAAAATAATGTTATTTTCATAATTTTGAAAGCAGATATCGTTAGAGATTGCTTTGTTAAATGTCATCTGATAGTCATAAAAGGTAAACCCTCTCTGTATATCTTTAAGACCTAATCCAATTTTCATAATAGTATAACAACTGTTTTAAATGAACAGATAACCTTTTAACGAGGAACAATTAAGTAGAAGTTATGAATTTTCCAAAAGATTAATGTCAATTATCTTAATAAATTTTTAATCAATTTAGATATATCTCTACTGAAAAGTTCTGTACTATAATTGATAATCAATCAAATTAACTGACAGAACAACGCAATTTTAAAAGCAAATGACAGAGTACACACGACTGATGGTGTACATAAGGGCAAATTTGTAACAGCATTTTTTAAATTTGTAACAAAGAAGTAGATTTTAATCTACCGGAGAACCGATGATAACTCAACATTTCATTTATACTTAGATACTACTTTAAGTTAAATGTTTGTTTTTATTTTATATTCAATAATAATTGCATTAGGCTCATGTTAAAAGCTATTAATCTAAGTTATAAAGGGTTTTTTGATGTTAATTACTTAGTCATAGCAATGATTGAAAATTCAATAATATGAGTAATATAGTACCAACATATATTTGATTGCTATTTAAAAAGTTTTTGATAAAACCTAACTTAGAATTCCTAATAAGTAATAATTAATTGTTATTAACCACTATCGTTTGCATTTGATTTGTCATACTATTTCTGAACTTTGGTTTACGCGGTTTTTTATAAAACAGAAAAAACTAACAGTTTCTATATTTTATTTTGGAATAACTGAAGCAAACGGGTCCAAATTTTGAGACCAAGGAACTTAACAAACAACATATTTAACTAAAATAATTGGTCTCAGAAAATGTTTTGTTTAAAGATTTCACTTAATAATGCAAAAACAAACCGAACCTTATAACTTAAAGTACTGTTTTTAAGTATACAAATTTAGTTTAACCACATCTATACACGAATTAATCTGAAAGTTAAAGCAAAAAAACGTTTACAAGGCTTTATGTTTCTTGTTAAGTTCTCTAAAAAAATGACAATCTGACAAATATTCAGTATTATTTACAGACGTAGTTTAGAATTTGTTAGAATTAATATCAAGATTCTTTAAAAAAGTTTATATTCTAGTAATTGTAAATCGATAAAAGATTAACTAATTATCATCAACATATTTTGTTAACTCTTTTAACCAATATTTTATCAAAATATCAATATAATTTTTCATCATATCTTCTTTTACAAATACTGCTGAATAATCCTTAAATTCTATCAAAGGACGCATCAGCAAATATTCATCTAGTATCCTATCACCTGGTAAGCCTTCATATTGGTCAACTCCAGTTATGTGAGTTACAAGTATCTGCAAAATTTATGGAACAGACAACTCTTCAATCATGTACAAGTAAACGACTTTCTAGGGTTTAATATTCTTCACATTTATGCGTATTGTGTCGTGATAAGTGTGAAGTTTCAAGTTATATGGCTTTTGTATGAAAAACATGATTGTTAAACATTCTACTAGAACCGAAACACAATTTTTTATCTTTCTGGGACAATTTTAGTTTAGAGTAGTTCATCCAACAGTTCTTACTATAATTAGTTTTTATGGCTTGTATGTTTGTATCAAATAATTGATTTTTATCTTAGATAAGCTTTGCAAGTTTTTCTGCATCCCTTGATTTTCTATTTATAGTGTTTCTTTCATTGATTTTAACTTTAACATATTTTTCTCAATTGCATTTAAATTACTTTTGTTTCCTGCAGATTTCAAATCTACATCAGAATATTCAGAATTTTGTAGCTGTTCTTGTCTTCTTAATCGCTCACAGTGATTGAACTTTTGTTTGAATTTTTTGTGAAAATCTTGCAGAATTTTGCTTTGATCTCCCTCTAAAAAATCCATCAAATCATTTTCATCAGTAATTTCATCAATTTTGTCTATGTCAGTATCCTCATTAAGATCAAGTGAAAAATTGCTACTGCTCTCACTACTAGTAGAATAAACTTTGTCAGCTTTTTCACACATATCATTTGCCTTTCTTTTCTTGATTGTTCTTAAAACAAACAAATTTGACTGAAATTGTGATTTACCATTTTTTGTAGAACTTTTCATTTCCTCAAAATTAAAATAATCCTTTCTGAAGCACGGACCCATGATCTTAACAAGATCGTCTTGATTCGTAAGCAATTGAAAATCTGGACTAACATAAAGAAGTTTTTGGGAATAATTAGAAAATTAAATTTCTAAACAATATAAACCCCTAACAACTTTAGCCTTTCAAAGATAAATTAATGATATCAAATGTACTTAAATCCTCAATCTCAAAATCAATTCAACTATTTTAACTTAAATTTATACTGGATCAGCTAATTTATTACATAATTTTACCTAAAAGTAAATAGAAGACTAAATATAATCTTACAGTAATAGATTGACTTGTCGCTTTATGTTTGTTTCTTGTAATACGTTACTTTTCACACTTTCCACTTCTTCAGGATAACAAAAGTAATTAAGAGGCTTTCTGTAAGATTTCTGCTTTAGTCAAGACATTTAAATTATGTAGTGTTTTTAACGCCACTGAAGTAGTTAGGGATTGTATGGCTACTAGAAAAATAGTGTGTTGGTTGCTAAGTTGCACAACTGTTCAAAACTATTTTACCATTTTAGTTTTGTTAGCAGAATCGATCAAACTAATCTTTGCTCTCACATATATTTGAATCAGAGAATGATTTTAAATACTGAATATAAGGAGTTTAAAACGGAGTTTCAAATGTTTCTTCAGTTACATATTGCAAAAAGGTTTAAATTTAAAGAATGTACCATAAACTGAATATTGATTAAACTCTTAATTAAACATATGTTCAAAAACATTTGACAAAGAAGTTTGGATTATGAATCAATCTTTATGTTAAAGTCATTCATCTGTGACACTTTACTTAACATGAAACGTGAAACTTCACACAAAACTCATATGTTGTATGCATCACTTAATATTAATCAACTGTACACACTTAATGATTTTTAATCTAACTCTTATGAAACTTGATTGTTAGTTAAAATAGCTCTTTGTCAAAAACCTTAGTTATTTTCTTTTTTCTACCTCTAATAATAATTGCTTGGCTTTACCTTTAGCTACTAATTTGAAAATATTTCAACAACAAACTAACTTGAAGCAAAACTTTTTGAAATTGTAGTTAGCAGCCTGCTGTTTACAAAAAAAAAAGTAACAATTCGGAAATTTTGTAATCACGTTTTAATATTTACATCAATTTTATAAAATTACACCAAAAAAAAAATCTTAAAATCAAAACTTTAATCTTTTGCAAACCGTCAATGAACGATTTCAAGTTTCAATATTTAAGCTTCAAGATTGTAAAAACAATTTATCGATTCCTTCTGGATATCCTCACGCTAGATCTTCGACATCGGCGATTTTTCTTCCAACGATAATAAAATTGGACGACTTCTTTAACCGTTTTGTCTTTGAGCTGTATAAGTAAAGTTATAAATATATTAGATATTTATGTAATCTTAATAACAATCACAAAAAGTAATTTCTTTTTTTTCTAAAAGTATTCAAAATGGATTAAATTGTTTACAGTTGACTCAAAAAATAAAAAGGATATAGCTAATGAATTTACTAACATAGTCCTTCTGTATATTCATGAAATTCTTTTTGTGTTTACGGAAACCCCTTACAAACATTTTACGATCATTGATGCTCCAATTTTCCATAAAAGGAGTGTTTTTTTGCTTGATAGAATAAGTTTCAAAAGCCTTAAAATACAATCATAGTTTAAGCTTTAGAAAAAAATCGGAAGAATTTCAAAATATATTTTTTTAATTGTCAAATTGTAAGACTTTAACATTTATTGGGAATGTAAACCAAATAAAAAACAAGTGAATTGTTAATATTTATGTATTTTATCATTTACCTTTTTAACGTTATAGTCATTTTTAGATAAGACTTCAAATGCTTCCTCATAGAAAATTTCTGAATGATTTTTCTTACCATCACTTGTTGGATTTTGTTCAGAGCAAGTGGATATAAAATTTATTGCTTAAAAAATAACAGAAAATTAAAATAGTCATTGCTGTTGAACTATTGTTTCAACAAACTTAATAAAAACATACTTTAAATTTAAAAATAAGATTTTTAAATTACAGGTTAATACTTTTGAGTTTTAATTTATTAACTATTACAAATGTCCATCTTTGAAAAAACCTACCATCTTCATCAGATAAACGCTTCGAGTCAAAAGTTAGCTTTGACAACTCAACTTCTTCAAAAGTTCTGTTAATCTCTGGTAAATTGGTAATCTACAAAAATATTTTAGTAATTGCTCAAATACAGTAAATTATGAATTACTTGATATTGTTCACCAATCCTCTGCTTTACTCTATGTTTATCCCAACACTCAATCAATTCAGAAAATTCATTTCTGACTAGTTAAAAAAATTGAGAATTTTTTTTGTTACTTAAATTGCAATAAGAGTACAAGCAAGCTTAATGATAAGAAATATAATTTTTCTTTTTACAGTTATAAAAAGATTAGTTAGAAAAGTAAACTAACAAAAAAGTTACGAAAGTATATAATCTTTGTTATTAGAGTTAGCTAAATAAATAGTACTACCGCAAAATAAATTATACAGTATATTTTATCTAAATAATTGATGGTATCATTATAAAAAAACCAGTAATTGCTGAAAACAAAATTTTTAATTAACTATTAATCATGAACTCTATGGATATTTCTTAACCTTACAAAGAAAAGTTACCGGTAAAAAATAACATCAATACTTTTAATTGAAATCTTAAAGATAACAATTTGGAGTCTCAATATTTACTTGAGACTTTTCTATTTTTAAAACTTACATTTTTCATCAGAGAATGAGCTTGAGTCAACATCTACATTTGAATTTTGACAGTCGCCAGCGGTATTTTCTACGTTTGGTGGGCTTTCAACCTGAATAATTTTCATTAGACCTGACCATTTATTGAAAATTTTTTCTTACTTGACATTGTTCATCAGTCTGTGATTCGCTTCTAGTTTCATCGCAAAGATCTGGAAAATGGTCTAAATTGTCATTTGATTTTTTCTTAACTAAACAGACATTTTAGATAAAGTTCATGATTCAACGAAAAGCATTGAATTATAAAAAAAATACATTAGTTTTTGAACAAACTAATAAATCTAGTTTTTTAGTTTATAAACGAAATGAAGAGATTACAGAATTAAGTATAGTTCTTTAATGTTGAAAACCAATTTAGTTTGCAAGTTAAATAGCAGAATAATTTTGCTGTTTTACCAGTTTCATAGTTACATAGCTCAATCGAAATTCTTTCAAGAAATGACAAAAACACAAAAAAAATTGATAATGATCAAAACTATTCTGCCAAAAGTAAAATAACAAATAAGTAAAAACCAATACACGTATAGATTTTAAACAAAGATGGATTTACCGTTTTGTTGAGTGAAACCGGTTGGAACATTCTTTTTTTGTTGGCTCTCTTGGATTGTTTTTCGTTTGCATTTGGGTTCGGTAGAACTATTAGATTCTGTTTTATTTTCATTGGAAGCATCAGTTGATAATTGTGTATGAATTGGTTCATCTAGCTGATTGCTTGATGAAGGATTTTCATTTGAAATTTCTTCCAGATTATTTTCCTTTTAACGTGAAAATGTTATTTAAACTTTCATGATTCTTATAACTACTTACCCTTTCATTATTAAGTTCATCATCACCCCACATTTCCCCCATTAAAATCTTGTTTCTAATATGTTGTGGCTTCTAAAGAAATAAAGTAGTTTTAAGAAATCAACTGTAAAAAAATAACTTACAATCACAGCTATAACATCAGGATTTCGTCCACCTGGCTTTCTATTATCTTGAATGCCTGTCAAATTTGATATAAGAAATGACAAAAGAAAAATTATTTAGTAAACTCACCTTTCATATTCATTCCTATGTCAAGACAAGTTTTAAAGCGACAATACTGGCATTTTCCTAAATCTCTTAAAGCACAATTCTTGGTATACATACAAATGTAAGTTTTTCTGGATTTAACGGTTCGCCAGAAAAAGCATTTACATGCTTCGCAGCAAATCACTCCGTAGTGCTTGCCTTTACGGACAACTTTATGTTTCTTGACAACTTTGCGTTTAATGAGATCCTGACAGACCACACATTTTGGTTTTTCATCCTTGTTAGCTAAAAAAAGTGGTTAATATCTAGGACAAATAATTTTTGTCGAAAACTTACTTTTGTTGACATGTTTTTTCACATAAGATTTGCGGTCAGCAGTAGACTCCATAACAATTGTTATTAAATAAAAACCTGTTTCCATTAAAATAAAAAGTTTAAGAAAAAACAATCAGCTTTTGACGAAATCATATTTAGATAAGTTAACTAATTAATAAAAACTGTTTCAGATATTTTACAGATCTTAAACCTAATTCATAAAACTTAGTTTAGTTAATCATTATTCTTATTAAGTTCAAACTTTCTTTTAGTTTACAAAATAAAATAGCTAAATATCTACCAACCCTTAAATAATTTAATCTTGCAAACTAACAAAAGCTCATTTTAAAATATTCCCTAAATAAATATTTTTCAGAATATAATTTAGATTTCATAACGCCACTTATATAACACTGTTTCGTTTATTACAGAGGTTGTATAAATAGAATAGCAACAAAAAATATCTGTCGGTCCATCTGTTTTATCTATTAGCAATTCTACGCTACTTTACCTTCAATAGAAAAATATGCTATTTTCGTTATTTCACAGCATAAACAAACAAAAACCGATTTTGCATTGATAAGTAGAAAGAGAATAAAGTAAATATTCAACAGACAGGAAAGCTAAAAAAGTTATTTGTGTGAAAATACAGATGGCAAATAAATCTTTGATCATATCCTTAGTCTGGAAACTTTTAATAATATATTTAGGAAATTAAAAAAAAAAAATTGAAATTATTTTTACCATTTCTTTTTAATAAAAACTACTAAAAGGTTAAATTTTCTAAATTCTTATTTCATTATTTTTTAGGCTCTAAAATTTGCTAACCGAAAGAAAAAAAGCTTATTAGCTTTGAATATTCATATTTATTTCGTTTCTAACTATTAATGAAATTGTAAATACTAATAGTTCAACAAAATAGAAGATTTCATTAAAAAAGACGTTAAGTTTGTCATAACTTGTCTTATTATTGTTAGAAACAAGTTTTGTTTATAGGACAAGCTACAATCAAATCAATTTTTTTAACATAATCAAAAGTTTCCTACAAAACTGAAATTTTGTTTGATTCCAACAAAGAAATATAATAACAATTTGTATCTCCACATACAAAATACCTTTTCATGGTATAAGCTAAAAACCTTTGATCTGAAATTAAAAATTAGTAAAAAAACCTGAACCAAACCAAAAAACGCTTACAGCTGAGAAATTAAAAAAATATTAACTCCAATCATTAATCAAGCACTAATGATTATTCTATCTAATAAAAGTTGCTAAACTTTTGAAAAGCAACATAGCAGCTTAGATCTTACTAAGTCTAAGGATAACTTTTACCATATCAAGTATTAGGTAATGTATGTTATGGCAAGCAAAAATCAATTTCTTTTATATTTAATTCTGTTTGTTTAAACAAAAATTCAACCTTTGTTATTAACAACAACTTTGTTTTGCTTCGAAAAATTTTGTTTTAAAATCAAGTATTAGATAAACAAACAGTTTATTATTGCACTGTTTAATTTCATTGGAAATTTTGCCGGTAGTTTTCATCAAAATAGATTTTACCACAATCACGACGTGGTTTTATAATTATAATTGCATGCAAAAATAAAAGAAACTCACTCGGTTCCTCTGTTTTATCTATTATTAATTTTACGGTACTTTAACCTCAATAATAATTACCAATATAACAATAATTATTAAAGTAACAATGAAAATTCACAAATCTTGAAAAACAACGGATAAAAAACTGTTCAACTTTATAAGAAATTTTCCAAAAAATTAAAATGGCTGACTAGGCAAAAACTTAACTACAAACAGCTAAAATATTTCGTGAAAACCCTTTTTACTTACTTGCTATGCGATCATCAATACTTATGTCTTGTGAAAAGCTATATTGGATATTCATATTGGATATATTAAAAAAGAGATAATACAAAAAAAGGCTTTTAGAACTGACTCACTATTTTTGAGCGACACCATGAGAGACCAGAGTAAAAAGAGAATCGATAATAGAAACTACATTTGAAGCACGTCACTGATATTTCCTCCTCAAATTTTTGCACATGAAAAAGATAATTTTCAGAAATGTACTGAAATCTAATTGATATGTTTTTCTTTCAACATTCTAACTCCACTTCCGATTATTCAGTATAAGCACGTTTCTATGTAGGCCATTATACACAACGCTTATGCCACATTTACAGTACCGACATATATTTGATTATTATTTAAAAAGTTTTAGATAAACCCTAAATTAGAAATCCTAATAAGTAATAACTAATTGTTATTAACTACTGACGTTTGCATTTGATTTGTCATACTATTGTCGAACCTTGGTTTAAGCAGTTTGTTATAAAACAGAAAAGACTAATAACTCCTCGATTCTAAATTGGAATAATGAATATAAACAGGTCCAAATTTTGAGACCACGGAACTTAACAAACAACATATTTAACTAAAATAATTGGCCTTAGAAAATATTTTGTAGAAAAATTTTACTAAAATAGCAAAAACACATAGTACTTTAAAACTTAAAGTACTCATTTAAAAGTAGCAAATTTTCTTTAACCACTTCTACACAAAAATTAATTAAAAAACATAGTTTGAAAATTAAAACAAAATACTTTAAACTAACGCTCTTAAATAAATAATTATATATTAAAACAATTTCTTTCAAATGTAGGTAGCACAATTAAATATGAAAATAATATTTTCTGCCTGAAATATGAAATGATTAAAACTGGAAACTTCAATCATGTGATCCATCAAAACGTAACTTTATCGCTAATTGCTTTTGAGTCATTTTAAATAAGTTAACAATTGATGAAATACAATATTCATAAAAATATATGATTCTTTTTCCTCTTATAGAGGAGCATACTTCTTTCTCGATTGATCGATCAACCTCTGATTGACATCAATTAGATCAACCAGCGCTGGAATGTTGTTGACGTGTTCGTGACGTCATCATAATTACGCCATAATCTGATTAAAAGTTTCTAGAATCGGTTTCCTCTCATCAACAGGTAATTAATCCTTTTTTTTTCATCTCATCTTCTCCTCATGACGTAATTATTTTAGATTAGCATTATGTTTCAGGAAAGTTCGTGAGTTTGCAAGATTGCTTCCAGATGTATCAGGTGTGACGTCCTCACATGTGCACGATTATGACGTCATCTGTTCTATGCAGGCTGTTCAATTGATGCCTCAAATCTGTGAGTGTTTCGATGAATATGCAAATAAGGTCGATGAAACACTTTGGGATGTCATCTTCGACAAATTCCAATCTCCTTTACGACACCTATCGACCTATTTAAAAGAAGTTTGCGAAAATGGTCGAATCAACTCTCGATTTTGAGTAGGTATGACGTCATTGAATAGACTGAGTAAAAGATTGAATAAAACTGAAACTGTATTTATGACTGTAGATAGTTGACTATTTGCAATTTAGAATAGTCTTTAGGATGAATTGCAAAGATGAAAAAAGATTAGAAGAAAGAAGAATGGAGCTGGTATTTGTTGGATTTACAGTTTTGTCGAAGTATAATTTAGGTGGAATGTGAATACATCAGTTGATTACAATTAATTTACAGAAATTGATTTCTGTTTATACTTATCGGATGATATTTTACAAAATTAATTTTAGCGGTGAATGCATCAGTTATAGAAATGGTTTTATTGCGATTCATGTCCCTTATTATAAGACAGAAGTGTACATATTTATTAAAATAATCAACAAACTTTTTATTAAAAATGAATTTATCAGTACTAATGAGATTATGCATCAAAAATCTTCAAAAGTATTAAAAGTTTTTAAACGTTAAAATTTTGAAATATTCCTACCAGAATTTATTTAACTTACATTAAATGACGTCAACTACTATGTCATCTGATACCATCTTATTTTAACTTAGTTAAAGTTTTACAGAGATCAACAGATGTTGCTTTGTTTACATAACTTTAAGATGATCTTTAACAAAACAACTTTAATAATATTCTTTTGAATTTTTTCTTTGCAGCTGGCAATATGTCTTAAAGTAATTTAATTCAGTTACTAATTCGGGTCTGTAATTTTATTAACAATCAACAAATATAAAGGTGTTTTATAAAATTTACTTTATTTTCATAGAACATATTGTAAGAATAGCTTGTAAATTAAATATAATCTATTTGTTATTGCAAACTGTTTTGTTTGACAACTTAGTTTGGTTAATTTTATGATTAAATGAATTAGAAAAAAATATATATATATAAACGTTTGCCTTTCAGTTAATTTAGGCTAATTGTATCTTATTGAATTTCTTTTTACCAAATCTATAATTTCTTTATTCACTTCAAATCTGTATTTTGCATAATGGTTATCGGTTTTTTATAAAATCTCAACGTGAGACATAGCTGTAGCTATTATCACAAAATTTTGGTTGCAAAATCGAAAAAATTATAATAGCTTTACGGAAAACCTTATTAAATTTAAAGTTAACTTATTTTTGTATCTTCTATTATCAATTCTTTATAAAGCGTATGGAGTTATTTAACTGACGTTTTGTTAATCTAAAAATAGTTTGTTTTTTGTATGAAGCAAACACTCTTGCTTATCAAAACAATAAAAGGGAAACAGATAAAAAATAGAAATATACCAATGCAACTAAGAATGTCATTTATACTTACAGTGTAATATAAGTACAATAAATTTCATTATTATATTTTTCATTAATATTTGCATTTGACACAATTCAAAACAAATAAGTAAACTGTTTTTATCAGTTAATTATTTAACTGAATCATTGATTGAATAATTAATAATTCAAAGATTGATCAAACTTTTTTTTATAGATAATCAAATATTTCTTATTTAAAAGAATAAAATACATTAGGTTTTGTAAAATTAAAGGATTGTAGTTCAATCAATACTTTCCAAAAATAAGTAATTGTCACTGTAGACTAAACACGTGACTAAGAGAGAAAAAAAAGGAGAAAGGTTCTTTTGAGAGTATAGTTTTGATATATTTAGCAGTAACTGCCGGCTTGGTTAGTTTTGTAACATATTTTTTGAGAAAGACTTAGCAATTTTTGTTATTATGGTATTTTTATATGATTGTAAAGTTAGTTATTTTCAAATTAAGAAGATTATCCATTAGTAGATTTAGAAGTTTTTTCTAATATTTTGTTGTTACTTCTGACAGCAAAACTAAATAGACTTGTAGTGCTTACTTCATAGAATTAATGAGATATTATAATTATTAATCTGAAAACTTTAATTTCTAGGAATTGTATTTTAAAAAACTGAAAATGAGTTTTAGCAGACCTGTCTTGCAACCGCATCATACTGTTGAGGTGTATCAAATGAATTTAAAGCAAGCATTCGCCCAAATAAAGCTTGCTTTAATGACATATAAAGTCATCTCAATTGTAAGTTTCTAATTATTGATAACTATTTGTAATTTTATAAATTTTAAATTTAAGGATCTATACAAGTCTTTTATTTTTAGGACACGGAGTTTCCCGGCGCTATATTCAAAGAACCTAAATTCTTACCCCCGGAAAAGAAATATCTTCATATTAAGAAAAATGTTGATGCTGTTAAGTTAATACAATTAGGAATCACTTTAATGAACGAAAAGGGTGAATTGGCAACACCTGTATGTTGTTGGAATTTTAATTTCCGGTTTAATATCAGGTATGCAGAAAATGATTAACATTAATTTTAATGTAAATGTTGTCGAATCAAAACGAGTAAATTTCTTAATGCTTGTACAGACAAGATGCAAGCTGCCGAACGTCCATTGAGTTTCTTCAAAGAAATGGCGGAATTAATTTTGCTGTACTTCCTGCTGTTGGAGTAGATATTGAAGACTTTAGAAAATATGCTGTTGAGGCAAAGCTTTTCTACAATGATTTAAACACATTTATAGTGTTCCATGGGTATGTATATTTCAATTTGTTTAATTATTAATAACTTTAATCCCATAACAAGTACAAGGAAAACTTTGCTAACAAAATAAATTTGCAAATTTTACCAGGCAATACGACATTTTTTTCCTGTTGAAAGCCATTGCAAGATCACTTCCGGCTAGTAGAGAGGAGTCACAAATCCTAATTCGTTCAGTTTTTGGAAAGATAATTGATTTGAAGTACATGCTTTTACACGATTACAATGTAAGTTTCTGATGTCTGCAAAATATATCCTGATTTTAACAATTAGTTAAAATTTTAGCGTAAAGGGTATGGGTTACAAAGACTAGCTGATGAATTAAATGTCTCTCGGATTGGTACTGCTTATTCTGCTGGGAGTGATAGCAGTTTGGCTGGAAGAACATTTTTTGTCGCACGTGATGTAAGTATACTTGCATAAATATAAACAGTCTTCAAAAATAAATTTGATGCTTAAAACATAAACTTTTTTATATTGAAATAGTTAAATTGAAAAATTAAAACATAATTTATTTTAGATATTATGTTTGACAGATGTATCGTCTGTTTGGAAACGATCAAATACAAGCACACGAGTTGAAGATTGCTGGTTATGATTCATTTTGTTTTACAAATGGCAAACATTGTTATTATTAGTTAAAGAATTTTACTTTTGTATGTATATAAATTGTTGTGTGATCTTTATTCTATAGCGTTTGATTTATCATTAAAATACTCTTAAAAGTAAAGTGTTATTACTACTATTATTTAAAAATCTTATAGGATTTATTTACTTTGAAAGTTGAAAGTATGTTTACTTTTAATAATTTACAGGAAATTAAAAAAAAATTTATTAGACAAGTGGTTTTTAGAGATTTATTATTTATTGTTTTTAAACAATTGATTCTAGATGCAAAATAATGTTATTTTCGTAATTTTAGAAAGCAGATATCGTTAGAGATTGCTTTGTTAAATGTCATGTGATAGTCATAAAAGGTAAACCCTCTCTGTATATCTTTAAGACCTAATCCAATTTTCATAATAGTATAACAACTGTTTTAATTGAACAGATAACCTTTTAACGAGGAACAATTAAGTAGAAGTTATGAATTTTCCAAAAGATTAACGTCAATAATCTTAATAAATTTTTAATTGATAAAGATATATCTTTACTGAAAAGTTCTGTACTATAATTGATAATCAATCAAATTAACTGACAGAACAACGCAATTTTAAAAGTAAATGACAGAGTACACACAACTGATGGTGTAGATATAGGCAAATTTGTAACAGCATTTTTTAAATTTGTAACTAAGAAGTAGATTTTAATCTACCGGAGAAGCGATGATAACTCAACATTTCATTTATACTTAGATACAACTTTAAGTTAAATGACTGTTTTTATTTTATTTTCAAAAGTAATTGCATTAGACTCATGTTAAAAACTAATAAACTTAATAATAAAGGGTTTCTTAATGTTAATTACTTAGTCATAGCAATGATTAAAAATTCAATAAAGTGAAATTTGATGTATCGTTGTTTTTTCAACAAAATATTTAAAAATTGTCCTATAACATTTTAAGTATTTCATGTCCCTTATTATAAGACAGAAGTGTACATATTTATTAAAAATATCAACGAACTTTTTTTAAAAAATGAATTTATCAGTACTAATGAGATTATGCATCAAAAATCATCAAAAGTTTTAAAAGTTTCTAAACGTTAAAATTTTGAAATAATCCCACCAGAATTTATTTAACTTACATTAAATGACGTCAATTACTATGTCATCTGATGCCATCTTATTTTATCTTTGTTAAATTTTTACAGAGATAAAAAGAAGTGGCTTTGTTTACAGAACTTTTAAGATGATCTTTAACAAAAGAACTGTAATAATATATTGTTATATCTTTTCTTTACACCTGGTAGTATGCCTTAAAGTAATTGAATTCAGTTACTAATTCGGGTCCTTAATTTTATTAACAATCAACAAATTTATAGAGGTGTTTCAATTAAATTACTTGGATTTGATAGAACATATTGTAAAAACAGCTAATAAATTGAATACAATCTATTTGCTATTGCAAACTGTTTTGTTTGACAACTCAGCTAGGTAAATTTTGTGATTACATGAATTAGCAAACATATATATGTAAAAATGTTTGCCTTTCAGTTTATTTAGGTTAATTTTATCTTATTGACATTATGTTTACAAAAACTACAAGTTATTCAATCTTTTGAAATCTGTATCTTACATAATTTTGATCGGTTTTTTGTTAAAATCTCAACGTGAAAAATTGCTGTAACTATTATCTGAAAATTATGGTTGAAAAAAAAACTTATGATAGCATTTTACAAAACTTTATTGAAGTAAAAAATAAGTTATTTTTATATTTGCTAAAAGCATATGTTTATGGAGAATATGGAGTTATCTAATTGACGTTTTTTTAATCTAAAAATTGTTTTTTTTCTAAGAAGTAAACACTTTTGTTTATCAAAACAAAAATGGCAACAAATGAAAAATAGACTATAATAATGTAAAAAAAGTTTCATTTATACATAGAGTGTATTATAAGTAAAATAAGTTTCATTAATATATTTTCCATTATTATATGCGTTAGACTCAATTGAAAACAAATAAGTAAACTGTTCTTATCAGTTTTTATGAGGCAGAAAGCTTTTCGTAATGACGAATTATACACATATGTCTCAATACTTGATCAATTTACTTACTTGTGGTCGTTTGCTGTACAGGTCAGTCCCAGTGTCTTTCTGATTTTTATTGATATCTTGATATTTAAGGAAGAAGTAGGTATTGATAGGTGATTAGCGAGATGGTGGTTTAATTCATTAGATTCAGAATTCAAATGGAAACTCCAGTTTACGGTGTAGGACCAAATACTTATAAAAAATCAATGGTGACCTCAAAACTATCTATTTTTAATATACACAAAAACCTTTTCAGCATAACTCAGTACATTTTTATTGAATCAGCTGTGTTAAACCTGCTACAGAAGGCATTGAAGAGTTATTATGTTCGAAACATTGCATCTACTTACAGTATATAGAATCATAATGTCAATACGAACTCAGCACTACAGCATCAGTAGCACATTTTCATTTGATTGCTTAATAAAGAGCATCTTATCTGTCGAGTACAACTCCAATTTTTCTATTTTGCCAAGTTTTTCAAGACGTTATTTTGTTCAATAAAAGTAGCTGATGAATGGATTATGTGCTTATTAAATAATTCAATGTATTGTAAAACAACACAAATGCTTCCTTAATAGAATTTAAACCATTAAGAATCATCAAAATTTCTGCTTTAAAATTATTATAAACTGTCTACCAATGTAAACAGCAGAAAATCTGTTATTATTTGGAATGTTTTGGTAGACTGAAACTGCTGTGAATATCATTGATTGACGCTGGTTCAATAATTTGTTGGCTTACTAAAACTGTTACAAAAAGTATGAACTTATTTTTTAGTTAAAACGTATGGTGCTGAAAAAGATGATGAATGTCTGTTTGTAATTAGTGACAGTTTTTAAAAAGCAAAATAAAGCTTAAAACTAATCGGTAATTATTTTTGTAAGATTATGATAAATTTGTCAAAAATTGTTAAGTAGAGTTTAGATAAATAAATGGTTCTTGTGCATAATTAATCAACTTCAAAGATTCTTATCAACCATTGTGTTATTTAAATACTATTCAAATTAGTATTATTTGACATCTTTTTCCTTTACTTGTGTAGCAGGATTTATATGATCGATGATTTGTTCGGTGTTTTGAGGCCTAAGAATGACCACCACTAGTTAATCTACTCATGAAATTGAATGGTTAGTAGTTCAATTTCTAACTATTTTATTTAGTTTTTTCAAACTGATTAAAAACTCTTTCAAAATATCATGAACAACCAAGAGAAACTCTTTGTTGGTAAAACACAAACATCTTTATTTTCTGACTTTTTGTAAAAAATAATATTTAGTTTTTTCTAATTAACAGATTCTATTTTTATCATATCACATCTGCATGGTTTGTGTGTTTACTCGTATTTAAGTTGTTCTCAACCAAACATTGATCATTTTCATAGTTTATCTTGGACTTCAATCAAAGTTGTATATTATAATATTGCATTATGGTGTTCGCCTTTAATACTGCATCTGATGCTTGTGGACGGATGACGTATAAGGTTCTGCACATTACTATGATCGAGTGATTCTCAAAAAATTCTGACTCATCTACTGTAAATCTATCTAATAACTACAAGAGCTGTTGAACTTGTAGAATTGTGATTTGTCATAGTTAATAAAATGATTCAACTAGTTTTAACTTGTTTTTATCATATAAATTGTTTAAAATTTTTTAACAACCAAATTCCAACTAGACTTTTGAATTCATAGACTTTTCATTTGTATAAATTACAATTAAATCAACACTAAACATGAATATACAATTGTAATTTCAATAACTCAAAATTTTGATGAATATATTTATATTAGAATTAATATTAAAGTTCCTTACAAAATTTTATATTCTAGTAGTGATAGAAGCGTAACTAATTATCATCCACATATTTTGTTAACTCTTTTAACCAATTTTTTTATCAAAATATATGTTTAATCTTTCATCATATCCTCACTTACAAACGCTGCTGAATATTCCTTAAACTCTATCAAAAGACGCCTCAGCAAATATTCAACTAGTATCCTATTACCTGGCAAGCCTTCACATTGGCCAACTCCAGTTATGTGAGTTACAAGTATCTGCAAAATTTCTGAAACAGACAACTCTTCAATCATGTACAAACAAAAGACTTTCTTGGTTTAATACACATTTATGCATATCGTGATAAGTGTGAAGTTTAAAGTGACATGGCTTTTGTATGAAAAACATGATTGTTTCTACTAGAGCCAAAAAACAATTTTTTTATCTTTTTTAGACAATTTTAGTTTAGAGTAGTTCATCCAACAGTTCTTACTTCTATTAATGTTATGACCTCAATGTCTCTATCAAAATATTAATTTTTTATCTTAGATAAGCTTTGCAAGTATTTTTGCATCCTTTGATTTTCCATTTTTAATGTCTCCTTGATTGATTTCAACTTTAACACTTTTCATATCGATTGCATTTAAATTACTTTTGTTTCCTGCAGATTTCAAATCTGCCTCAGAATGTTCAGAATTTTGTAGCTGTTCTCGTCTTCTTAATCGCTCACAGCGATCAAACTTTTGCTTGAATTTTCTGTGAAAATCTTGCTGATTTTTGCTTTGATCTCCTAAAAAATCTATAAAATCATTTTTATCAGTACTTTCATCATTTTCGTCTATGTCAGTATCCTCATTAAGAGTGAAAAATTGCTACTGCTCTCACTACTAATAGTGTAAATTTTGTCAGCTTTTTCTCACATATCATTTGCCTTTCTTTTCTTGGTTGTTGGTAAAACAAACAAATTTGACTGAAATTGTGATTTACCATTTTTTGTAGAAATTTTCATTTCATCAAAATTAAAATAATCCTTTCTGAAGCACGGACCCATGATCTTGACAAGATCGTCTTGATTCGTAAGCAATTGAAAATCTGGACTTATATAAAGAAGTTTTTCAGAAAAATAAGAAAATTAAATTTCTAAACAATATAAAAGCCTTACAATTTAAGCCTTTCAGAGATAACTTAATGATATCAAATAAACTTAAATCCTCAATCTCTGAATCAATTCAACTATTTTAACTTAAATTGATACTCCATCAGCTAATTTATTATACAGTTTTACCAAAAAGTAAATAGAAGACTAAATATAATCTTACGGTAAGAGACTGACTTGTCGCTTTATGTTTGTTTCTTGTAATACGTTACGTTTGCACTTTCCACATCTTCAGTATAACAAAAGTAATTAAAAGGCTTTTTGAACAATTTCTGCTTTAGTCAAGACATTTACAGTATGTAGTGTTTTTAATGCCACTGAAGAAGTTAGGGATTGTATGGCTACTAGAAAAATAGTGTGTTGGTTGCTAAGTTGCACAACTGTTCAAAACTATTTTACTATTTTGGTTTTGTTAGCAAAATTGATCAAACTAATCTTTGTTCTCACATATATTTGAATTAGAGAATGATTTTAAATACTGCATATAAAGAGTGTAAAATTGAATTTCAAATGTTTCTTCAGTTTCATATTGCAAAAATGTTTAAATTTAAAGAATGTACCTTAAACTGAATATTGATTAAACTCTTAATTAAACATATGTTCAATAACATTTGACAAAGAAGTTTGGATTATGAATCAATCATTATGTTAAAGTCATTCATTTGTGACACTTTACTTAACATGAAACGTGAAACTTCACACTAAACTCTTATGTTGTAGGCATTACTTAATATTACTCAACTTTGCACACTTAAAGATTTTTCAATCTAACTCTAATGAAACTTGATTGTTAGTTAAGATAGCTCTTCGTCAAAAACCTTAGTTATTTTCTTTTTTCTACCTCTAATAATAATTGCTTGGCCTTACCTTTAGCTACTAGTTCTTAAATACTTAAAAACCAAACAAACTTAAAGTATAATGTTTTGAAAATTTAGTTAGCAGCCTGCTGTTTACAAAAAAGTAACATTACAGAAAATTTTGTAATCACCTTTTACTAATAATATTTACATCAATTTATAAATTTAAACCACAAAAACATATTAAAATAAAATCTAAAATCTTTTCTAAACCATCAATCAAAGATATTAAGTTTCAATATGTAAACTTTAAGATTTCAACAATAATTTATCGATTCCTTGAAGATATCCTCACTCTAGTTCTTCAAGATCGGCGATTTTTCTTCCAACGATAATAAAATTGAACGACTTCTTTAACCGTTTTGTCTTTGAGCTGTATAAGTAAAGTTATAAATATATTAGATTTTTATTTAATCTTAATAAACATTATACAAAGTAAGTTCTTTTTTTCTAAAAGTATTCAAAATGGATTAAATTGTTTACAGTTGACTCACAAAATAAAAAGAATGTAGCTAATGAATTTACTAACATAGTCCTGCTGTATATTCATGAAATTCTTCTTGTGTTTACGCAAACCCTTTTCAAACATTTCACAATCATTGATGGTCCAATTTTCCATAAAAGGAGTTTTTTTTTGCTTGATTGAGTAAGCTTTAAAAGCCTTAAAATAAAATAACAGTATAAGCTTTAGAATAAAATTGGAAGATTCTCAAAAGATATTTTTTAAATTGTCAAATTAGAAGACCTTGATATTTATTGGAAATGTAAAGCAAAAGGCAAATAGGTGAATTGTTAGTATTTATCTGGTATAATACATACCTTTTTAAAGTCATAATCATTTTTAGATAAGACTTCAAATGCTTCCTCATAGAAAATTTCTGAATGATTTTTCTTACCATCACTTGTTGGATTTTGTTCAGAGCAAGTGGATATAAAATTTATTGCTTAAAAAATAACAGAAAATTAAAATAGTCATTGCTGGTGAACTATTGTTTCAACAAACTTTATAAAAACTAACTTTAAGTTTAAAAATGTTATTTATTAATTACAGGTTAATACTTTTGAGTTTTAATTTATTAACTATTACAAATGTCCATCTTTGAAAAAACCTACCATCTTCATCAGATAAACGCTTCGAGTCAAAAGTTAGCTTTGACAACTCAACTTCTTCAAAAGTTCTGTTAATCTTTGGTAAATTGGTAATCTACAAATATATTTTAGTAATTGATCAAATGCAGCTAATTATAAGTTACTTGATATTGTTCACCAATACTCGGCTTTGTTCTATGTTTATCGCAATAATCATTCACTTCAGAAAATTCCTTTTTAACTAAAAAAAAATTGAGAATTTTTATTGTTACTTAAATGGCAATAAAAGTACAAACAAAATAAATGATAAGAAATATAAAATTTCTTTTTACAGTTATATAAAGATTAGTTAGAAAAAGTAAACAAATAAAATAGTTGCGAAACTATATAATCTGTATTATTAGAGTTAGCTAATTTACTAGTATTACCACCAAATAAGTTATACAGTAAATTTTATATAAATAATTGACGGTATCCATATAAAAATACTAGTAATTGTTTTGATTTAGTGAATAGTGATGAATTGAATTAATGTGAACCAAGGAATTAGTTAAACAGGAGAACAGCTTCTTAAAAAAAAACAAATTCAACTTTACCATCTTGTCTTGGAGGTCCTATGTAGCTTCTAAAATCAAGAGATTGCTCAGAGTCCTGCTGCGTGTTGAAAGCTTCGTTGGTTTGTTGTTGATGAAAATGAAAGCCATGATTTGAAGTAGCAGCCAGGAACTGGTTTCGATCATGCAATTCTTCACCAATGTTCTCTAATTGATCACTACGTAAGCTTTGAAGAAACTCTTGTCTTGGACTAATAATTGGATATGGACGATACTGTTGAGGGTAATGGCTTGCTTTGAAATGATTATCAGCTGAATTATTACAACCCCGAATTTTAAATGATTCAATTTGTCTATTACTCTGCTGAGGTCTTGAGTAACTCGTTGAAGTTGTCAAAGACATCTGATTGCTATAATTATACTCAGCTTGTAGGTGATTCAATGTAGATATGTTATTAATTTCAGTTGTAGCAGTAGCTGATTGCGAGCTGTAATCTTGATCTTGAAGAGATTGATAAAGGTGGTTCAGCTGAGGTTGTTCTACAACAGGTGTAGAAGTATTTCGTTGATTATTCAGAAATCGATTGTAAAGATGATTGAGTCTAGCATCTTCAACTTGGCTAGCCTGTCTTGAATCTTCTCTCATGCGTTCAACCATGTATTGAGTTTCGTGAAACCATTGACTACCATAAGACCCCAAAATCTGTTCTTGACTGTACAAATGATTTTGAGGCGAGACTTGATAGAGGTTACTGGTTAGGAAACCTGTATAAGCTGGATATTGGAGGCCAGCATAGGAAGGTTCCAAGGCAGCATAACTAGTTATCACTGGGTAAGCAGAAGAGTAACTTAGTAAACCATATGGATTTTGAAAGCTGTTTTCAGCTATTGAATAATACCCATTATTTAGGCTTATTACAGATTGTTGGTAGCTAAGTGTAATGGTTCTACTAGTATCATCCCTAAATGACACAGGTTGATGAGTTGTAGCATCAGTTCTTGGAGGTTGATTAGAATGATTAACAGCAATTGAGGAAAAATTCTGTTGATTATTCACCATTTCATGATTAATGGTTTCATCTTCATATTCTGCCATATCTAAAGCTTGAAACTTAAACAAAAAAGACACAGTCAAAAAGTTAAATTAAATTTGAACGGCTCTTAAGTCTGAAATTAGAAGAATGAATAAGTAAAGTATTCTTTATAAAAAATTAATAGAATTTATGCTATTTAACTTATTGTAGAATAAAGAGTTCCTGAAAATAATTTGTTAGTGTTTGAGTAAACCTAGAGAAAAAAATTAACTCCTTGTTTATGCTAATAAATTTTGTTTAAGCAAATAAAACATTTCAATATTTTAACTTTTGTTATTCAGAAAAAAATCATAAATTTGAATAATGTTCAAAGTATTGAATAAATATTTTTAGGTTTCAGATGTTGAAACCAGAAGAGAATGTTTTCATAGTGAGTAAAAACAACAACAACAAACCTAATTTAACCAAAACGTTTTCACTTAAAGAAAAAAACTGTAGTCAATGAAAAAACAAAAAGCCATTTAAAAAACATAATTTCTTAAACTAATTTATTATCTAAAAAACTATTTCTTTGTATATTAAGGCACAATAAACCATTTGATAACTGAATACCTTATATGGCACTTATTACATTTTTTGCCTGATTGCCATTTAGATGGTCTTTTTACTCAAATCAATTTAACCAATTCTGACTTTCTGAAAGCTTTTTAACCAAATGTATTGGAAGTTAGAATATTTAAGCTACCAATATCTATATTAAGTAAACTCATTTACATGGTATACTTTCTAACAAACCCAGTAATTAAAACAAAAATATGAAATCTTACAACTTTTCTTTGCTTATTTCAGCTAAAAGTTCTAACAAATCATTTTCTACAACAAAACTATACGAGTAAACTGACCGAACAAATTTTTGAAAATCAAGTAGAAAAGTATATAAAGAAAGATAAAGACTTTTTACAAAACTATCCAGTAAACTAATTATTTTTTGATGAATTAATATTGACTTCTAGAAAGTTACCTGAGTGATAAAAAATAACACAAGCTAAGAAGAAGAGATTTTCATTATAAAGTTTTATGTTGTAAGAATTTGATCATCAATAGCTAATAACAATTCTTAACACTGCTCAAACAGTTTTAAATCATCAAGAAAATAATATTTTTTTAAATAAACAACTTTCGAGAGAAATGAGAAAAAAAAGTATAAAAACAAAATATTGCAAAATAACAAAATTCAAAAACTATTAGATGCAAGTGAAAAATAGTTGAATTTACCAAAATTATATTTACAAATTATTTAACTGATTCAGAATGTTTAAAACAAATAAATAATATTTGAAATGAAATACTAAAACTTCTAGAAGGAGTATTATCTAATAATTTTTGTTTAATTCTAATGCTATTGGTTATTATTTAGATTGTAAAATCAGTAACAAGTTTTGAATGTTTTTTAAGAATTCTTCGAAACCTAGTTTTCAAAAGACGATGACATATTCAAAATTATAAGTCTTAAACAGTCACAAGTTCGACCTCTTAGATAACTTTGCTTGTGCTAAGAACTTAATAAAATGTAATGACAGACTGATTTATAAAAGAATGTTTTTAAAAGCTTGCCTAACTTAGAATAATATTACCACAAGAAATAATACTGTACAAAAGCTTTTTTCCTCAGTAAACAAACGAAATTATGAAGTTTTGTTTTTAAATTTGTTTTAATATAAACTGAATATTACCTATCTTATGTTTTAATTATTTTAGCAAATGTTAATAATTTTTCAAAAAGTGATAACAAACTATCAAATCTAACAAAAATGTTAATGATGTTAATGATATAGCAATAACTATCCATTCACTTAACAAATAAATTGTTTTATTTTTAATAAATCTAATTTTTTTAGAGTGCTTTTTTCGAAAAATAGAATAAAGAATTACCAGTTAAGCTACAGTATGGAAAGTAGTTTGTATAAAATAAAAATAATTAAGTATTTTTGAAGCTTATGAGTATAAAGATTTATTTGTTTCTGTTTTTTTTTTCTAATGTCGTTAATTTTCGGCACTTCTGCTTTCTAGTAATGCTATTAAAAATGGCATTAATTAACTTATATTTTTTCAAGCTTTTATCTTCTTAGATTTTGATGTTATGCATACAATAAATATCTACTATTTCTTCAATAGCATTTCTTAGTAGTTTTAAACCTGTCTAACATTCAAAAAATTATTATAATCATAGTAAAGAACATGAAGAATAAATGTTTCATTTGTAGCCAGAATTAAGTCTAAGTGACTTCCACGATAAGCCTTATTTTTCAGTAAATGAATATTGAAAACTATTATTACTATCAACAATCACTTACAGTAACCAGTTGTATATTTAAAACAAAAATTTAAGTTTTTTCATCTTAATTTTAATCACAAGAAAGGTTTAGGTATAATTAATTTTCAAAACCAACTATTAATACTTTTCAAGAAAATATCTAACACAGCGTAGATTTTAAAAAGAATATATTAATTTATAGCAGTATTAAAGAAGGAAGTAAGGATGTAATAAAATTCTTTTTATAGTTTTTATACCAAAACTTTTTATCATCTCAATCGATTAGTAGTAGACTGCTTAACAATAAAGGATTTTGTAACATGACTGCAAAAAACAAAACTATAATTGTGTTTAAGAGTTTGCTGTTTAACCAATAACTCATTACCAAAAATATATATCAACAATTTTTTTGTCTAATGACAAAAACAAGAATTTTTTAGCTTTTGTTGAGTTAACGAATGATAAGATGATAGATTATTGCTTGTAAAAAATGATATTGAAGAATAATTTGTTTAAATCTTGCAACAGTTGGTAGACATTTTAAAGTGGTTATATTATTTAACATAAAAGTTTGCTTGCTTTAAATGATTTGTAGTTTTGTTTGTTTTTCTTCTGTTAATTATATTTTTCTAGTTTTATTCAGGTATTTCATTTGTACTCACTCAGACTAAGCTATAGACATAAATATAATTATTTAAATATACTTGTTCAAAAAATCTTGAAATTTTTATATTGAAAATTGAATCATAGAAAAAAAATAGTTTTTTTTTAATAAAATCTATTTAACTTTCATCGAAGACTAATCAGAAGACTAGTGGCAGAAGATGATGTCACTGTGATTGTGTATGTATATGAAATCAAGCCATTATCTTG
The DNA here is from genome assembly GCA_034620365.1 of Pegea sp. RAD2-039. Classification (NCBI taxonomy): domain Eukaryota; kingdom Metazoa; phylum Chordata; class Thaliacea; order Salpida; family Salpidae; genus Pegea; species Pegea sp. RAD2-039. The sequence continues at coordinate 147,798 of JAQGEQ010000372.1, forward strand.
TAATCCTTCAAAACTTCAAACTGCACTAAACATTGTAGAAAACTGGTCAACGAATTGGTAGCTGAGAATCCAGCCAACAAAGTCTGAACTTATAACTTTCCTTCGTAAACCAGCTGCAAATTCCTTGGATCAATATTCCATCAATGGATTTATTATTCCAAAAATATATTCGGTTCTTGTCTTCGGCATTACTTTACCATTTGACTTTAATTGGCACAATTATGTTACAAAGTCTCTGGAAGATCAATCAACCTTGTCTACACTATTTTAAAGAACTTTAATTCTAAGGATCCTTACTTTTTTATCAAGCTTTTTAAATTGTACGTACGTCCAATTCTTCAATACATTGTCAGTGCATGCAGCTATATCAAGTTAGTGATGACAAAAAAATCGAATCTGTTCAGGCAACATTTACGAGATTAGTATGCAGGAAACTTAATATTAAACACGATAGCTATAAACAGCGTCCCAGCTTCTTCAACTTAGATACTCTGTACATTCAACGAGTCAAATACAAGTTAATCTTTATTCTTAAAATTATCCACAAGTTAATTGTATTTCAGTTTAATGATTTTTTTACCATTAGTCCTTCTCTAAGATCTGCTGGGATATTCTCCCAATTGCTGGTATTGAAAGTACTTGAAAGTATCTATAAAGGAAAACAAAGGACGGTCGGTGATGCATTTGCCTTTTGCTCCTCATACAACAGATCCTTTAATCGTTATCTAGCCAGTTATCAAAAGCATGTAATTGCTTAGCAATCTGTACAACGCAAAGAAAATGAAACATGTCGAACTTATTTCTTAATAAATATAATCTAATATATATATCTAACGCTTAACAGAAACATTTAAAGATTATTTTTCTTCATACTATGCTTACATTAACATTTTAGCTGAAGGGTTACAGTAATTTAAAGTCATTTGAAACTATTTCTGAGGAAAACAATAATTTTGATTACAAATAGTTGCAATGAATTCAGTAATATTTTCAACGAGGAAAAGAAGCAAGTTTAAGTTATGATTTCCTGTCGTTTCATTTGCTTTTTCTCAGATTTATTAACAGTTGATTACAATTTTGAGTTTGTTTTTAGATTTCTTTCTTACAAGATTTGTTTAAGAACTTTTTTAGTAAGACTATATGCGTTATTTTTTCTTTAAATTCTATTTTCTGTAAGGTTTTTCAAAAACTTTTGCAAGGTAAACCCAATATCCTATCTTATCAGGTAAGGAATTTTGACTGAACTTAAAATTTATGTCAGAAAATTGTTTGATTGGTCAATACATTAGCAGTAATCTAACAAATATTTACTCTGGTTTTCTATTTGTTTGAAACTTTCAACTCTATATTAGATATAGATTTGAATAATATTAGATTTGATGAAACTGAAAGCTGAGAATCAAATATCAACAATTTAATAAAAAGTAACAATTAACACCTGGTACGGTTGGTAAATTAAAAATAATTTATAAACCTCTGATTTTTTATCCGATGAGAACTTTGAAGATTATGCTGATGTCGGTAAAGGAGCTAAATACGAAAACTTTAGGCTTTCATCTTTTAAAGCTACAATGAAATCATATGATTTTAAAGTAGTTATGGCTCAATGATTAAACATGTCACTGTAGACCAAACTGACATAGAAATCGACATTCAGATCAAAATTAGAAACCTAAACAGAATGTCAAAGAAGAAGCAGAACATTCTGTAGAAAAAATTGATAGAAAGTAAAGAAATTTGTGTCAGCTTGTTTCAGGGTATTCATCTTTAATAAATCAATGTAAAGACGACACGCATGATTGAAAACGGTATGAAAAAGTCATTAACTACTCTTTTCTAAAGTACAATCTCATCCTCTAAGCTCTTCAAGTCCTCCGAGAGAAAAATTATTAGAAGATCAGTTATGCACTAAGTCTCTCAATATTTAATTTAATAAAAAAAATCAATTTGAAAATTTTTCTTTTATTGTGTAATGTCTTATATAAGCTCTGGATTTTAATGAATTTATATGAAGGGGTTCTTTTACGTGCCAGGAGATATTATCACATTCTCGTGATGATTTAACTTTTTGCTAAAGACAAAATAGTATATTTGAAAATTGCATCTGGATTCTTAATTAATCATAATCTTTGAAAACTGCTAACTTTTTAGCTTACAAATCATCTCAAACGTTTTTTTTGTCTGTCAATAACAACTAATTTTAAAGTATTTTAACATTTTGACGATCATATTGATCACTAGTAATCCTTAATTTAAAAGGATAAATCTCTTATTGGCGACAAATCATAAAGTTGCAACTCAATAAGACAGCAAAAAATTATAAAATTGCTTTTTCTGAAAAAAAAAAATAGGAAATTTAATATTATTTTAATTTTGAAAAGGATTTTATCACGAAAAACTATTAAATCAGAATATTTATGAGATAATGCAAGTTTGCCAATGATGCAAGTATAATAAAAATTTACAATGATAAAAAATGTTATAATTTAAACTGTAAGAAGTTTATAAAACCTTTAACAAGTCTTTTTTACAAGTTTTTTGAAGCCTAAAATAGCAAGAACATTAATTGATTTAAAAAATTATAACAAACCAATAGTTTCCATTAAACGTTATTTTATTGTCAGTTTAAAGGATATTTCAGCAATGAAGTTCTTGTGACGTTACTTCATAAAACAAATGTTTATTTCAATCGATAATACTATCGTGAACTTTTTGTTGCTTGATAATTTAAACTAATCTATAATGAAAAAAAATCAATGCTTGCTCGTTACAGTGAACATTTTAGAGATAACTGAATAATAATAAAAACAAAATGATTTGACATTTTGTTGATTTATTTGAAGTATTTTAATTTTTTAAATTATGAAAATTTAATGAGAGAAAGTGAATTGATTTCAATAGCAATTTGAAAAGCTTGAGCGATGTATTCATTTAGTGATTCCCTTTTTAAATCATTGTTAAAATTATTAAATGTTTTTTTCTACTTTCAATTCAACGTTTTGAAGATCCTATAAAAATTTGAAGATTTAAAGGTTTACTTGGCAAACCAATCTTTTCACAAGATAGAAAGTTAACCTAAAATGCTAGGGAAGCTCTAAACATTTTCTAAACTTTAAAACGATTTATATATACAATATCTTGTAAATATGAATTAATCTTTTCATGATAATTTAACTATCAGAAAATTGTGATATTTTATTTATAAATTACTTAAGAAAATTTCTAGATTTGCATTTATTTGCATTTATTTGCTCAATTTGCTGCTTTTAATTTCTTTTAATGTAAGTTATCCTAAAATACATAAAGTAGTTCGATAAATTATTATAACAATTGTGATAATACAGTTTTATTTAAATTTTACTTCATTTCGTTCAGTTTTTAAATCAATTAAAGTTATTTTTGCAATATTTAATTTGTTAAATCAATTTTCTTCAATAATTTTAATTTTCATAACTACTGTCAATAAGTCCTGAGCTTCAGCAAGCGAGAAAGAAAGTTTTAAATTGTTTTTACTTTTTATTTACAAAATTAAAGCTTTTTAACAATAGTAATACGTTTATAACAAACACATGACTAGTAGCATGATAAGAAAGATTCAAACAGACTGCAACAAACCAAGAAACATGTAAGCTTTGGTCTGTTTTATACGCTATTGGCTTATTAAGACGTGAGATTTTTGTTTTCACTTAATAATTCTCTGAATTTAAAGTCAAATTTTAAAAAAGTCTTAAAACTAAAAACGTTATTGAAATAATATTATTTATTTATTTATTTCAATAAATGCAAAGAAGGGCACCTGAAAAGAGCACCTCTCGCTAACACACATTCTCACAAATAACATCTATTTTGCCATAAATATAGTAAGTAAAAGATGTTACACATATTATTTCGATATCACTCAAAGCATATAACAGTGAACAATTACATGGAATGTTAATAATATAAGAACGAAAAAAAATCACAGTTTAAAAATGACAATGTTGGGAATATTATAACGGTTCAACTTCTGGTTGAACAATACGAGTGACTTTGACATAGCAATGTCTGATGGCAGCTGATTCTATGTATTAATTGTACGGTATGAGAAACAATTTGCTCTGACCAATGTACCAGGTGATACAGGCTTATTAAGGTGTAATGGGTGTCATCTGAGCTGATATAACTTGAAGGAAGGACTAGTAGAAAAGAATTCATCAAACTGAATGTCAATTAAATTGTGGATAATTTTAAAATAAGATTTAAGTCGTATTTAATCCGTCAGATTTTCAAAGTATCTAAATTGAAGAGACTGAGACGATGTTTATAACTATCATATTTAATATTAAGTTTCCTAAATACTAATCTTGTAAATGTGGCCTGAACAGGTTCGATTTTTTTGTCATCACTAACTTGCTATTGCATCCATGCACTGGCATTGTATTCAAGAATTGGACGTACGTACAATTTGAAAAGATTGATGAAAAAGCATGGGTCCTTAGAATTAAAGGTCTTTGTAATAATTTTTTAAAATAGTCAAGGTTGATTGATTTTCCAAAGATTTTGAAAACATATTTGCGCCATTTAAAGTCAGATGATAGAGTAATGCCAAGGTTTAGGACCGAAGATACTCGTTGAATAATATATCTATTGATGGAGTATTGGTTCAAGCAATTTACAGCTGGTTTACCAGAAAAAGTTATAAGTACAAACTTTGTGGGATAGATTCTGAGCTGCCAATTCGCAGACCAGTCTTCTATAGTGTGCAATGCAGTTTGAAGTTTTGAAGGATTACAAGATAATAGCTTGATATCATCTGCATACACAAACAATCTTACATCATCTACTGCTACTAATCTTCTGATGAGGTCTTCGATGAAAATTAAAAAGAGAAGGGGACCCAGAACAGAACCCTGAGGAACACCACTAGTGATTTGACTAGAAGTAGATAAAGAACTTTCTATACAAGTTTGGTGGGTTCTACCTGATAGGTAATCTTCAATCCACTGTAAGATAAAGCTGTTGATTTTTATGGCGAATAATTGTAACACTTTTTACAATTTTTTTTTGATTATTTGATTTAATATAAATATTACTTAAAACTGTTGTGAAAAAGACATGTTTTTATAATTGTACCATTTCGTTCACTATTCTTTTTTATTTAAAAGATGTAAACTTAACATCAATGTTCATATCAAGAAAAAATCTTAGAAATCTTTTATGAAAGGCAAATATCTTTGTAAAATATTTTTTTTTTTCAGTAATTTTACGTTTAAATTTTTTGAATCACTTATTTAGTTTATCAATAAGCTGTATACCTTTCCGGTAACAATTCTATAATTTGGTTATTTTAATATTTTACTTTAAAAGTTTTGATTTGTCACTTGTTTCATACAGTATGTACAATGAAATCAATTTTGAGCAAGCTATGTGACGTAAAATAACTTACAAGTTGCCTCAGGTTAAATCATTTTTTCTTAAGTTTTGCACATTTTCTAGATTTGAAATTAATTCAAGTAACGCTTCTTTTTCGTCTGACCTAGCTTTTGTCAACTACTTATAAAACTCTTCAAAGCTCGGTAAGATTTTTAGTACTTTACTTCGTAAGACAAAAATTTTTAAGTTGAATAGTTTAATTATTCTTTGGAAGTTTTATTTTGTAACTGCTCCTAAGTTTTGAATGTTTTTCTTAAATTATGATAATAAACTCAAGAAGTTTTAATTGACAAAATTTTTGTATCTTGCTTAGGAAGCTGCATCTAAAATGTCGGAAATTTTAAACGAGTGAGTTAATCTTTTTATTTAAAATATCTAATTACTGCTTTTATGAAAATTCTAACATGATTTTTTTATAGCTTTCGAGCAATGGTTATCTGCAAACGATTTAATCTCATGTCTAGTTCTATCTTGTTGTTAGTTCTAGCTCTTGTTTATACAAATTTTGAGCTTTCTTTCAAAGAAGAAATAGTATATATAAGAAAAGGTGATTAACAAATTGTTTGTTTGATCTAATTGATGCTTGTATATTGATTTTTAAGCACTTTTAGAACTAAGATATCCAAGATTTCTACCCATACGCATTTTTAAAGTTGATTAAACAAAGTAAGGTATCAGTTAATACTCAAATGATTAGTATATAAATGTTATTCATAGAAACTTTGTCCGTCCACCTAATGCTGGTGTATGAGTACACGATGTTAGCAAGTTATATGCTTGCTGGAGCTTATGCAATTCTAAGCTGGATAAACTTTTTGATGAAATTGTCATTAAAGAATCACCGTGCAGTTAGCCGTTTATGCTATGTATCCGCCTTTATAAGTGGTAAGTTGAATTTCAAAGTTTAATGAGAATAACAAAAGCTTTACTTACTTTCAAATACTATGTTAAATTACGTGCAAGAAGTCGATTGATATTGAAATAAGATAATATTTTTTTTTCTTTATTGTGAATCATTAGTTTCTTGTAATGCTTGACTGATTTTAAAGGCTATTTTTTAAACCAATAAAAAGTTTATGATGAATTGTTTGAAATAATCTCTCCAAATAATGATTCTTTTAGAGCTAATTCTTTTCACATTTAATGGATGCATTATTTTCTTTTGTAAAATTAAATTTTGTTTAATTTTATTTTAAAAAAGAAGAACCGTTTACAAGCAATATAATTTGAAATAAGTCAAATTTTATTCTATTATAGGATCTCTTTTATCATCGTCACTAATACTTGGTGCATTATCAGCTCATTGGTTTGAAGGAGCTATAGTCATGAATAAAAACAGAATGATCTGTGATTCTAGTCTCGCCCTTTCGTATTTGTTTTGCAGCGGTTCTGGTCGACTCTTTTTTTACTCAATTTATGAAGAGATGGATTTTATTGAACCATATTTTGACTACCTTTGGACTTATACATTTGTCGATGAAGAATCTATTATAGGTTATTAGTACCAATGTCTTATGGTCGCTTGTAGAAAATTAAAGGCTTAGGGAGTAAACCCTGAGCGAAAATCTGTAATTTTGTGTTCTTGATTTCACTATCCTACGTCACTAAACTTTTTCACTGATTGTCCGACCTAAGGAGCAAAAAAGCTTTCAGCGCATGCATCTCTTTAATATGTTTATAGCTTGCGTGGTCATAGTTTTTGTGAATACACAATTTGCTGAGTTGTCAAGAATATTTTTTATAAAACTGAAATGACTTAAAACCAACTTTAAATTGCACACGATTTTAGCAATTGACTTTTTTAAACCGCAGAAAAGTATCAATAAACTTTGTCAAAAACACCTCTTATGATGTTATTTAAACGTTTTTTTGTTTTTATTTGGAATACTTTTAAAATTAAATTAGTCACAGGCTTCTTCGTAGTAGCATAGATTTTTTACCTATATCAAAATATATAAAACAAAGTGGTATAAGCCAACAGTTGAAAAAGGTATTCAATTTTAAAGTACACATCTTCCAACATCAAAGATAAAATAAGGTTATTCCATCTATAAAAACTATCTTCAATAAAACTTGATAAAAATTTATTCTGAAAATGTGTTTCAATTATTAAGCTAATATATGATTTCGCAATCACTATACAACTTTGGACACTAACCAAACACTGGAAAGTCAAAATAGAAATACAAAAAATAAAACAATTAAATGTGCTCACTTCTCCCAATAGAGCTTTTTAAAAAGTACTTTGTTACTAAATTTTCTTGGTTGCAAATTTTAAAGTTTAAATAAATTAAACTTTATTGTATTTATTAATTACATCTACGTCTATCCAGAAAATGATTTATGGTAATATAAACACTTAAAGTGAAATTACAAAAACATATTTTTACTTGTTGTATAGGTACTTATATAATTGTATTAATTTGGTGAAATATATAAATCAAATATCTTGATTAAAATAAAATTGATGAATTTCATTAAATTTATAATTAAAACTATGCAAATCGTATCAAAAATTCTTTTTACTTTTTTAAATAAAATATAAGATTAAAACTTTTTGAAAATTTTTTTAATGTATATTTGGAATGTAATTGAATATATTTTGTAGATTTTGAGCTTAAATTTTGTTTGGGGTTTGTTTTCAGTAGAGTATGCTGTTTAAAAAAACAGAGAAAATAAACTATTTATACAACTTTTTTACGATTTGCAAATGTCTCTATAGCTGAATGGTAAACAGCGCTGCCTATTAAGCAAACGGGCCGGGTTCAAATCCCGGGTAGAGCAAAATCAGTGTTAACCCTTACCAGGTGGCAAAATTCTCCTAAAATGTTACATACTAACGCAAATGAGCTTAAAAAAAAATCACAACAAAATGTTGTTGTGTACACATTTTTTAAAGAAATTTTAACACTTTATAAACAGATATGTTTTTGTTAATATTTTTCAGTTATAAAAATTCAATGTTACCATTTACTACAACAATACAACCTTTAAAACTTAAGAAAAAAAACTTTGAAGGGTAGTATTCAGCTTTTTTTGAATAAATACTTATTAAAAATGATTTTTATAGCTTACAAATGTAATATTTTCACAGTGTATATCAAGAACTTCAAGGAGTACATTAAACGAAGTTTACTTATACCTCATTTTTAAAAGATTCAATTATGATTTAAAAAAACACTTTTGTTTAAATTAGAGAATGAAATTCTATTACAATAAATTTTATTCAATCTATTTTTCTCTATGTATCTATCAACTCAAGCAGCTATTTTTACTTTGGTGAGTAATTGTTTGTCAATAATCTACTACTATCAAACGTTTCTAAACACTTAGCTCTTTTTACTTAATAATGATATTTATTAAGCTTATAGGATATTTATTTTAAGCAGCTGTAATATTTTTTTAATAATATCAAAATCTGTTTGTGAATAGTTTGTGAAAAAGTCACAAATAAAAAAGAAGGTACAATTAGTTTTATTTCAATTTATAATAGAAATCCTTTTTAGCATACTCTGTGAACCAACGATTAAATGTATTTAAATTTTTTCAACATATTTCACCATTTGATATATCTTTAGTTTAATCAAGAAAAACTAGTAAGTATTTTTGAAGTACATTTCTGCTTTTTGCCCTTAGGCGTTTTATTAATAATCAAATGAACTTAAGCATAATGAAAACATATTTTAACAATTTAAGAAAAATATCTCGAATGTTTCCTTTTTGGGGAGACTTAATTTGTAATTTGCAAAACATAACTTGTTTAAATTAAGTGTGACTTTAGCAGAAATCCACCATGTACCACATTACTTTGGATGTAATTTCAAATAAGTACTGATGGGCAATAAATATTTTTTATAACATGTTTCGTCGATGATTATTGTTAGAAATTGCACTTGACATTTTTTTAATTAATAGTTTAACATTTAGAACAATACAAGAAAGAAATTAAATCAAATAATTAGCAATACATCAGAATCAGAATTGGAGAAAGTTCAATTTTCTAGTCAAGTTGTAAATACTTAAGATCATTTCTTCTCTATTATTTGAATTAAAGTAACTTTTAAATGAGATAAAATTTATAAAAAACTAAAAAATATTCAAACCGAGTCCATTTAAACACAATGACATGTTTTAGAGAAATCAAACCACAAATAAATTTCTTGAACTTTTTTCAGTTAACAGTTGAAACTTTGTTATTCTGATTAAAATAAAATTCTCAAAGTTAAGTAAATTTGAAAATTTTAAATTTAGACAGTTGATTAGATCTTATCAAACTAATGAAGTGTGACCAAGCATATTTTTTTGTTAGTAGCACAAAGAATATTCAATTTATTTCTAAATTGAGCTTCAAACTAGTAGAATTTAATTTATAATAAACTAGTAGTCTTTACAAAATTCTAAAAAAGTTGTTTTATGTAAGAAGAAAACTTAAGAAATGTGTACTTACAAGCAAAAGTATTTATTTAAAAAGTTTTCCACTAACTTAAGTAGTAAAAGTAGTACAAGTTCAAGATAAGTTATGTTTCATTTGTTGGTGTATATATATTGCTATGTAGTCGAGTCATACATACTTCTTATGTAGCTTTTTGTGCTGAAATTCTAGTTTAGTTGCTGTTTTGTTCTATAAAAGTGACTTAAGCCTTAAGCTTAAGCTTGTTAACTTGTTTTTCAAGTGAATTGTATTTTGTTAAAAGTAATAAATCTTATTTTTAATAAATAGAACTATAAAATGAGAGATTCTTTGTCTCATTTAATGTAACTTCTCATGAAATATTACGCTTAAGGATTTTGACAGTCTTTAGAAACTGCTAATAAACAACTCTATTTTTAGATTTTGATTTAGAAAAGTTGTTTAAGAATGGATAGAAGATATTACTCGGGTAAAAAACCTACTACATGGGGCATCATATGGAACCAACAAACAAAACAGTTGATTCATACATTTGAGGAGAATGAAGCCTTTTATAAAATCCAAACAGAATTGAATGGAAGCTTATCAATAAAAAAAATCACAAATTGGCGTGGTAATCGATGTATGGAACTATCTTCAGACATCCCATCGTTTTATTTGCGTCGAGAACTGGTTGAGAACTTTTATAAGGTGTCGTTCATAACCAGGAAACAAGCTGATCCAAAATTAAAGGAACACTGTAAATTACATCCGGGAACCATAATTCTTGATAAAACTTCAAATAAATTTTGTTTCGAAGATTACACGCTTCAAATCATCGTTTTTGATAACAGTATAAGCTTACCACTTTATGTTGGTGAAAAAATGTTGGCAATAGAAAATATTGGTAGAGGAAGCTTTGGAAAAGTGTATTCTGCTTATTCAGTGGATAGAAAAAAGCTGATTGCAGTGAAAACAATTGAATTCTGTTCAGGTATTAATAAGTGGTACGGTAGAGAAATAGCTTTGAAAAACGAGAAGACATATTTGATGAGTATCAAACATCCAAATATTGTTCATGTCTTTAAGGAAGAGAGCAACATCTCCGACTTCAGTTTGTGTCTTGAATTAGCAGATAAAGGAAACGCTAACCAATTTGCTCGTATGAATATTATCACTCCGGATTTGTTAAACACGATGTTTAAACATGTTTTAACAGGAGTGATCTATCTCCACAACAGTGAACTATTACATCGAGATATAAAACCTTCAAATATTCTGGTTTTTTATGATGGAAAAGATTATAGTTTTAAACTTTCTGATTTTGGATCAGTATGTATGGTGTCAAATGACCCATACATCTTAAAAGCTCATGGAACTCTACCATACCAACCGCCTGAAGTTGTTCGATCGATTATGTGGAAATTGCCAATTTCATATAAAAAATCGACTGATGTGTTTGCTGTTGGTGCCACATTTTACTTCATCCTGTATAAAGTCCATCCATTTGAAGCTCTTTATCGCTCTGAAGACTTTAAAGAAAAGCTTAAGAATAGATCATGGACTCAAAATGATCTACAATCTCGTCTGCAAAAAATCAAGAATCCACTTTTAAGAAATCTGATAACATCAAGCTGGAACATAGAAGAAAAGAAAAGACCTACTGCCAATCAATTGCTTAATCACATATTTCTAAAGGATGGAAATCAGTAGGAATAGATCAAATTCCAGCCAGGTTTTTTTGGATCAAATAATTCAAGCATATACAGTCAAAACATTTTAATAATAGTAATATTTTTCAGTTTAAAATATTCTGTATTATAGGTGGAAAATGTTAGGCTTGTTTTTTTTCTTTAATTATTCATTCATTTTCTCTTAATTTTTAATAAAATCATTAC
>JAQGEQ010000063.1:0-98511 GCA_034620365.1 Pegea sp. RAD2-039
GATGAGGATCAGGTGAGGATGAGGATCAGGTGAAGATGAGGATCAGATGAAGATGAGGATCAAATGAAGATGACGATCAGATGAAAATGAGGATCCGGTGAAGATGAGGATCAGGTGAAGATGAAGATCAGATTAAGATAAAAATCAGATGAAGATGAAGATCAGATGGAGATGAGGATCAGGTGAAGATGAGGATCAGATGAAGATGAGGATCAGATGAAGATGAAGATCAGGTGAAGATTGAGGATCAGGTGAAGATGAGATCAGGTGAAGGATGAGAGATCAGATGAAGATGAGGATCAGGTGAAGATGAGGATCAAATGAAGATGAGGATCAGATGAGGTGAGGATCAGGTGAAGATGAGGATCAGGTGAAGATGAGGATCAGTGAAGATGAGGATCAGATGAAGATGAGTTGAAGATGAAGATGAAGATCAGATGGAGATGAGGATCAGGTGAAGATGAGGATCAGATGAAGATGAGGATCAGGTGAAGATGAGGATCAGGTGAAGATGAGGATCAGGTGAAGATGAGGATGAGGATCAGATGAAGATGAGGATCAGGTGAAGATGAGGATCAGGTGAAAATGAGGATCAAATGAAGATGAGGATCAGATGAAGATGACGATCAGATGAAGATGAGGATCAGGTGAAGATGAGGATCAAGTGAAGATCAGATGATGATGAGGATCAGATGAAGATGAGGATCAGGTGAAAATGAGGATCAGGTGAAGATGAGGACCAGATGAAGATGAGGATCAGATGAAGATTAAGATGAAGATGAGAATCAGAAGAAGATGAGGATCAGATGAAGATCAGGAGAAGATGAGGATCAAGTGAAGATGAAGATCAGGTTAAGATGAGGATCAAGTGAAGATCAGATGATGATGAGGATCAGATGAAGATGAGGATCAGGTGAAGATGAGGATCAGGTGAAGATGAGGGTCAGGTGAAGATGAGGATCAGGTGAAGATGAGGATGAGGATCAGGTGAAGATGAGGATGAGGATCAGATGAAGATGAGGATCAGGTGAAGATGAGGATCAAATGAAGATGAGAATCAGATGAAGATGAGGATCAGATGAAGATGAAGATGAGAATCAGAAGAAGATGAGGATCAGATGAAGATGAAGATCAGGTGAAGATGAGGATCAAGTGAAGATGAAGATCAGGTTAAGATGAGGATCAAGTGAAGATCAGATGATGATGAGGATCAGATGAAGATGAGGATCAGGTGAAGATGAGGATCAGGTGAAGATGAGGGTCAGGTGAAGATGAGGATCAGGTGAAGATGAGGATGAGGATCAGGTGAGGATGAGGATCAGGTGAAGATGAGGATGAGGATCAGATGAAGATGAGGATCAGGTGAAGATGAGGATCAAATGAAGATGAGAATCAGATGAAGATGAGGATCAGATGAAGATGAAAATCAGAAGAAGATGAGGATCAGATGAAGATGAAGATCAGGTGAAGATGAGGATCAAGTGAAGATGAAGATCAGGTTAAGATGAGGATCAAGTGAAGATCAGATGATGATGAGGATCAGATGAAGATGAGGATCAGGTGAAGATGAGGATCAGATGAAGATGAGGATCAGGTGAAGATGAGGATCAGGTGAAGATGAGGATCAGATGAAGATGAGGATCAGATGAAGATGAAGATCAGATGGAGATGAGGATCAGGTGAAGATGAAGATCAGGTTAAGATGAGGATCAAGTGAAGATCAGATGATGATGAGGATCAGATGAAGATGAGGATCAGGTGAAGATGAGGATCAGATGAAGATGAGGATCAGGTGAAGATGAGGATCAGGTGAAGATGAGGATCAGATGAAGATGAGGATCAGGTGAAGATGAGGATGAGTTGAAGATGAGGATCAGGTGAAGATGAGGATCAGGTGAAGATGAGGATCAGGTGAAGATGAGGATCAGATGAAGATGAGGATCAGGTGAAGATGAAGATCAAATGAAGATGAGGATCAGATGAAGATGACGATCAGATGGAGATGAGGATCAGATGAAGATGAGGATCAGGTGAAAATGAGGATCAGGTGAAGATGAGGATTAGGTGAAGATGAGAATCAGATGAAGATGAGGATCAGGTGAAGATGAGGATGAGGATCAGATGAAGATGAGGATCAGGTGAAGATGAGGATCAAATGAAGATGAGGATCAGATGAAGATGACGATCAGATGAAGATGAGGATCAGGTGAAGATGAGGATCAAGTGAAGATCAGATGATGATGAGGATCAGATGAAGATGAGGATCAGGTGAAAATGAGGATCAGGTGAAGATGAGGACCAGATGAAGATGAGGATCAGATGAAGATTAAGATGAAGATGAGAATCAGAAGAAGATGAGGATCAGATGAAGATGAAGATCAGGTGAAGATGAGGATCAAGTGAAGATGAAGATCAGGTTAAGATGAGGATCAAGTGAAGATCAGATGATGATGAGGATCAGATGAAGATGAGGATCAGGTGAAGATGAGGATCAGGTGAAGATGAGGGTCAGGTGAAGATGAGGATGAGGATCAGGTGAAGATGAGGATGAGGATCAGGTGAGGATGAGGATCAGGTGAAGATGAGGATGAGGATCAGATGAAGATGAGGATCAGGTGAAGATGAGGATCAAATGAAGATGAGAATCAGATGAAGATGAGGATCAGATGAAGATGAAGATGAGAATCAGAAGAAGATGAGGATCAGATGAAGATGAAGATCAGGTGAAGATGAGGATCAAGTGAAGATGAAGATCAGGTTAAGATGAGGATCAAGTGAAGATCAGATGATGATGAGGATCAGATGAAGATGAGGATCAGGTGAAGATGAGGATCAGATGAAGATGAGGATCAGGTGAAGATGAGGATCAGGTGAAGATGAGGATCAGATGAAGATGAGGATCAGATGAAGATGAGGATCAGATGGAGATGAGGATCAGGTGAAGATGAGGATCAGATGAAGATGAGGATCAGGTGAAGATGAGGATCAGGTGAAGATGAGGATCAGGTGAAGATGAGGATCAGGTGAAGATGAGGATGAGGATCAGATGAAGATGAGGATCAGGTGAAGATGAGGATCAAATGAAGATGAGGATCAGATGAAGATGAGGATCAGGTGAAGATGAGGATCAAGTGAAGATCAGATGATGATGAGGATCAGATGAAGATGAGGATCAGGTGAAGATGAGGATTAGGTGAAGATGAGAATCAGATGAAGATGAGGATCAGATGAAGATGAAGATGAGAATCAGAAGAAGATGAGGATCAGATGAAGATGAAGATCAGGTGAAGATGAGGATCAAGTGAAGATGAAGATCAGGTTAAGATGAGGATCAGATGATGATGAGGATCAGATGAAGATGAGGATCAGGTGAAGATGAGGATCAGGTGAAGATGAGGGTCAGGTGAAGATGAGGATCAGGTGAAGATGAGGATCAGGTGAAGATGAGGATTAGGTGAAGATGAGAATCAGATGAAGATGAGGATCAGATGAAGATGAAGATGAGAATCAGAAGAAGATGAGGATCAGATGAAGATCAGGTGAAGATGAGGATCAAGTGAAGATGAAGATCAGGTTAAGATGAGGATCAATGATGATGAGGATCAGATGAAGATGAGGATCAGGTGAAGATGAGGATCAGGTGAAGATGAGGGTCAGGTGAAGATGAGGATCAGGTGAAGATGAGGATGAGGATCAGGTGAGGATGAGGATCAGGTGAAGATTCTGACCCAGTAAAGTTCTCTCCAAGATTGCATCTCGGCTGGTAGTCGAGTACTTCTAAAATCATTCTTAGTATGCTTCTTCCATAAATCATGAGTATCCGACAGAAGATGCTGCATCCAGGACACAGATGAGCAACATCAATATGTTAAGATGATCTTACCTCATTAAACGACTCAATTCGGCAAAGTTGTTCCGCGTTGCATTTGTTCAATGCCGGTTCCAAAATATCAAAAGGCAAATTTGTAGTTTCAAGCTCTACAAATGAAGAGGTTACAAAAGGTCAAATTGAAGGGGTCACAAAAGGTCAAATTGAAGAGGTTACAAAAGGTCAAATTGAAGGGGTTACAAAAGGTCAAATTGAAGGCGTTACAAAAGGTCAAATTGAAGGGGTTACAAAAGGTCAAATTGAAGGGGTTACAAAAGGTCAAATTGAAGGGGTTACAAAAGTTCAAATTGAAGGCGTTACAAAAGATCAAATTGAAGAGGTTACAAAAGGTCAAATTGAAGGGGTTACAAAAGGTCAAATTGAAGGGGTTACAAAAGGTCAAATTGAAGAGGTTACAAAAAGTCAAACAATCGACTTACTGTCCAAATTATCACATATATATTGAAGACACAGATCTTTCAACGTCTTCATCTCTGTAAAATGAAAGAGTAAAAGATGAAGATGAAGAATTAGATGAGATTCATTGAACCATTTGTCTTCTTTACTCCGCTATAAACCAACATCTTCTTTGTTGATCTTTGAGTATGAAGTTCTGCTGCTAATTGATCCGTGAGAACTTCTTCTTCCAACTCTTTCTTCGGGATCATTTGTGGAAGAGGTTGATAGTGTTTCTGATGAAGATCAGATAATAAAAGAAGAAGATCATCAAGATCTTTACCCGGATTTCAGGAAGATTTAGATGGATGTCATTTGAGAGGATATTAAGAAGATCTTGATGATGAGAATCTTTAGGAAGAGGATCTTTACGAGGGAAATCCTGTAAAAAAAGTCCCTGTAAAGATCAGGAAGATGAGAGGACTTTTTAAAGGAACCTTTTCTACTTTCTTCTTTTTAATTTTTATTTTTTTTCTTTTCGAAGAACTTTCCTGATTCAAAAATTCTTCAAAACTTTTCTCTTCTAAAAATTTCAAATATTTAAATCTCAACTAGAAACCGTCAGTCACGCTTCACTGACTTTGTCGATGACGTTTCGACGATTCAGATCGCTTGATGACATCACCATCGCCGTTTCGCTTCACTGAACACAAAAATATCGTTGTCAATTAGAAGCACGTGACCAGAGCTTACATTTTGATGATGAAGCCTTAACGGGTGGTTTAGTTTCCATGGTTACTGAGGTGACACGTGGCTTTGTATCCATGGTAACCGGGAGAGCGCGTGGTTTGTAGATGTCTTCTCCTCCTTTATCATGGTCATCGTCAGATGAACTCAATTGATACAAGTTACGACTCGAAGGAGTTGTATTATAAGGCTGATATTTGATTTGATAATTGTTGTTGGATTTTGTTGATGAAACCTCTTTAGATTTTTTATCTTTTTTCTATAAAAAAATCATATATTAGGCTGATGACGTCATTGATGATGTCACAGTAACTTTGCAACAAAAATAAAGTATTAAACAGCAAAAGTTAAAAATTAATAAAAAATCAAATCACTTAGCAACAGATTACATAGCAACAGATTACATGGCAACAAATCACATAGCAACAGATTACATAGCAACAGATCACATGGCAACAGATTACATAGCAACAGATTACATAGCAACAGATTACATGGCAACAGATCACATGACAACAGATCACATAGCAACTGATCACATATCAACAGATCACTTAGCAACAGATCACATAGTAACAGATCACATGGCAACAGATTACATATCAACAGATCACATAGCAACAGATCACATAGCAACAGATTACATAGCAACAGATTACATAGCAACAGATCACATAGCAACAAATCACATAGCAACAGATCACATAGCAACAGATCACATGGCAACAGATCACACGGCAACAGATCACATGGCAACAGATCACACGGCAACAGATCACTTAGCAACAGATTACATGGCAACAAATCACATAGCAAAAGATCACATAGCAACAGATCACATATCAACAGATCACATAGCAACAGATCACATAGCAACAGATTACATAGCAACAGATTACATAGCAACAGATTACTTAGCAACAGATCACATAGCAACAAATCACATAGCAACAGATCACTTAGCAACAGATCACATATCAACAGATCACTTAGCAACAGATCACATAGCAACAGATCACATAGCAACAGATCACATATCAACAGATCACATAGCAACAGATCACATAGCAACAGATTACATAGCAACAGATTACATAGCAACAGATTACTTAGCAACAGATCACATAGCAACAAATCACATAGCAACAGATCACTTAGCAACAGATCACATAGCAACAGATCACATGGCAACAGATCACACGGCAACAGATCACATGGCAACAGATCACACGGCAACAGATCACTTAGCAACAGATTACATGGCAACAAATCACATAGCAACAGATTACATGGCAACAGATCACATGGCAACAGATTACATAGCAACAGATTACATAGCAACAGATTACATGGCAACAGATCACATGACAACAGATCACATAGCAACAAATCACATAGCAACAGATTACATGGCAACAGATCACATGGCAACAGATTACATAGCAACAGATTACATAGCAACAGATTACATGGCAACAGATCACATGACAACAGATCACATAGCAACTGATCACATATCAACAGATCACTTAGCAACAGATCACATAGCAACAGATCACATAGCAACAGATTACATAGCAACAGATTACATAGCAACAGATCACATATCAACAGATCACATAGCAACAGATCACATAGCAACAGATCACTTAGCAACAGATTACATAGCAACAGATCACTTAGCAACAGATCACATAGCAACAGATCACTTAGCAACAGATCACATATCAACAGATCACATAGCAACAGATCTCATGGCAACAGATCACATAGCAACAGATCACATGGCAACAGATCACTTAGCAACAGATCACATGGCAACAGATCACATAGCAACAGATCACATGGCAACAGATTACTTAGCAACAGACCACATGGCAACAGATCACATAGCAACAAATCACATAGCAACTGACTTTGTAGTAGCAGTTCTTCCAGTTTTGAGTCGGATCATATTGAAGATTATCTTCTTCAGTTTGATCTTCTTCTTCTGATGTGTCTTCACTACTTATATTCTGAAAGAAGATCTTGAGAATAATTTAAAGATTGAATTTGTTGTCAACCTTCATTTTCCAATTTCCTGTTGGATCGTATTCACTTGAAGGTTTTTCTTCATCTACAATTTTTTTATCTTTTTTTTCGGTGTTTTTGGGCGGGACAAGTTGTTTCCAGGACTTGATCATCGCCCGCGACTTCGTCCTAAGTCCTTCTTCACTCCGAAGACTATTAACAACTCGTCCAATCCCAGTTTGCTACAAAGATGAAGATCAGAAGAAGACGAGGATCAGATGAAGATAAGATGAAGATCAGATGAAGATGAAGATCAGGTGAAGATGAGGATCAGATGAAGATAAGATGAAGATCAGATGAAGATCAGAAGAAGACGAGGATCAGAAGAAGACGAGGATCAGATGAAGATAAGATGAAGATCAGATGAAGATGAGGATCAGATGAGGATCAGATAAAGATGAGGATCAGGTGAAGATGAGGATCAGGTGAAGATGAAGATCAGGTGAAGATGAGGATTAGGTGAAGATGCGGATCAGGTGAAGATGAGGATCAGATTAAGATGAAGATCAGGTGAAGATGAGGATCAGGTGAAGATGAGGATCAGATGAAGATAAAGATCAGGTGAAGATGAGGATCAGATGAAGATGAGAATCAGGTGAAGATGAGGATTAGGTGAAGATGCGGATCAGGTGAAGATGAGGATCAGGTGAAGATGAGGATCAAGTGAAGATGAGGATCAGATGAAGATGAGGATCAGATGAGGATGAGGATCAAGTGAAGATGAGGATCAGATGAAGATGAGGATCAGGTGAAGATGAGGATCAAGTGAAGATGAGGATCAGATGAAGATGAAGATCAGGTGAAGATGAGGATCAGGTGAAGATGAGGATCAAGTGAAGATGAGGATCAGGTGAAGATGAGGATCAAGTAAAGATGAAGATCAGATTTAGATGAAGATCAGATGAAGATGAGGATCAAATGAAGATGAGGATCAGGTGAAGATAAGGATCAGATGAAGATGAGGATCAGGTGGAGATGAGGATCAGATAAAGATGAGGATCAGGTGAAGATGAAGATCAGATGAGGATGAGGATCAGGTGAAGATGAGGATCAGATAAAGATGAGGATCAGGTGAAGATGAGGATCAGATGAGGATGAGGATCAAGTGAAGATGAGGATCAGATGAAGATGAATATCAGGTGAAGATGAGGATCAAGTGAAGATGAGGATCAGGTGAAGATGAGGATCAAATTAAGATGAGGATCAAATGAAGATGAGGATCAGGTGAAGATAAGGATCAAGTGAAGATGAGGATCAGATGAAGATAAGGATCAGATGAAGATGAGGATCAGATGAAGATGAGGATCAGGTGAAGATAAGGATCAAGTGAAGATGAGAATCAGGATGAAGATGAGGATCAGATAAAGAAGAGGATCAGATTAAGATGAGGATCAGATTAAGATAAGGATCAGGTGAAGATGAGGATCAGATAAAGATGAGGATCAGGTGAAAATGAGGATCAGGTGAAGATGAGGATCAGGTGAAGATAAAACCTTCAAAAGAACCAAAGTCATCGGAATCTTTTCTAATTCTTTTAAGATTTCCAATTTTTCCTGAAATTTATTGAAAATTTGATGAAAGAAATGATAAGTTGATGACAAAAACTGACTTTAACATTTAATTGATTATTATTAAGACGATTTTTAAAGTTGATGATCTTCTTATGACAGCTCCCCATTCTTAACTATCAATAAGTTAAAACCAAAAAGTTTAAATAGAAAAAGTTTACTTTCTGTGATTTAAAATATTTGTGGAAATTTTATTTAATTTAAAAAAAGTTTGAGAAAAAAATTCAATTTAAAAAAAAGTTAATTTTCTTTTTTAAGTTTTATAAAAAACAAAAAATTAACTTCAGAAAAATAAACTTAAAATTTAACTAAAGATAAAATAATTAAACATTTTCAAACACACAATAATCATATTTTAAAATATATCAACTAAAAACTACAAAAAGTTATTTAACTATTTTCTTTATCGAATAAACCTATATATAGTATAA
This sequence comes from Pegea sp. RAD2-039, assembly GCA_034620365.1. Classification (NCBI taxonomy): domain Eukaryota; kingdom Metazoa; phylum Chordata; class Thaliacea; order Salpida; family Salpidae; genus Pegea; species Pegea sp. RAD2-039. The sequence continues at coordinate 9,081 of JAQGEQ010000063.1, forward strand.
TTAGTTAAATTCATTTCAACATTTTAACCAGCTTTATATTACTTATAAATATAATTATGAAATAATTTACTTTTGAATATTAATATATATAACAAAATAAAAACAAAAGATAATAAAAGTTTAAATAAACTAACTGAATTTTAAATTAGCAGGTAGCTTTCTTCAAAAACATAAAATGAATGTTTAGAAGCAAACTATTAAGCTTTATATAAAAATAAATGTTTATAATTTAAAGCAAATATTAAATACAAATATTAAACAGATAACAAAGTATAAAAATTTTTTATAGATTTCATAAAATATGATTTCAAAAAAGATAATTTGAATTTACTAAAATTTTTATTTGTAATATTTGCAAAATATAAATGTAATCATTATTACAATAAAAAACATCTTAAAAAATTTATAATTAATTTTTCAACATGAATTTCTGTATTTTAAAGAATCAAAAGATATTATGAATTGAAAACCTTAAAACGAAAAAGGAAATTGCACCATTAATCTTTATAATAGAAAAAAAGTAACTATAAAATACTTGCTAATTAGACAACTGATGAAATTGTGAAATCTTGAGACTTTTCTTTCAAAATTGGCGTATTACTTAAAAGGCCCGTAAAACCTGTAAATAAATTAACGATTAAAAATTTTAAAGGTGTTATTCTATTTTATTATATATTTTTACAAATTTTTCAGGTAAAAATAATTAAAAAGCAACTTTTTTAAAGTAATTAAAAAATGAATTAACAAATAACAACTTGAAATAAAGTTTTGGTTATGTTAATGATGTCAGCTGTTTTTCAATAATTAAAATTTATTTTTGAAAAAAGCCATAAAAGGCATTTGCAGAAAGTTGATTATGGTAATAAATAATAAATAAATAATAATTAAAATATTTAAACAAATAAAAATAAGAATATAAAACCTTATATGACAAAATCAAAAGAAGTATATAAGTAAAAACTTTTGAGTTAAACTTTTCAATAATACTTTGCCTATAAAAGCAATAAAACTTGTGAACAAAACTATTATTTTCATAATTGCTTTTGAAGCTCATTTTTCGAAAATAATAAACATATTTTTGTTTTCAGTAAAATATCATTGTTTTGTCAATAACAGCAAAAAATAAGATTGAAAAGTTTTGTAATATTTAATAGTGGCTTCTTAAAAATGCTTATTATCAATGTTTGTTTACACTTGTTTAGATTTTAAACATTAATTATCATAGATTTTAAAATTTACTAAAGTTTTTATTACTTAATACATTTCATATATTATATAAATCGAGATATATAAAGTTAACTTAACCTTAAGACAAAATTATAATAATAATTTAAAAAGTATAATTGCTATGAAATTCCGTTTCTTTATAAAATTTTTATTCAAATTTACTGGATATTTTCTAATGTTTCATTATTCAATTTAAATATAAGAAGCTATTTTACAAAAATATAACAGAAAATAACCTAATGTATAATCGTATTTCTTATAAGAAATTATAAACTGTTAAATGAATATTAAAATTCAAACTTATAGTAGTTTTGAAGACTTATTTTAAACTGGTAAATCAGTTAGTAAATTTAAATTGATTAGAAATATATTTGAGGTATAAATCTAACATTTTTTAAGACTTTTTAAGATAAAAACTTTAATTAATTTCAATTATATCTTCGTTTATAATTTCAATATTTTAAATTAAAAAATAAAATTTATTTTAAAATTATTTTGTCTTTTTATATAAAAGTTTTTTGAATGAGATAAAAACCGTTATCAACTTTTTTAGGTATTTCCAGTTTTTTCTGGCAATAATTTTACAAAATAAAAGTTCTTTTACGTTGCATCTAACAGTCACTAATTATTCTTAAGAGCTATCTTCAATAATTTTCAAATTTTCAACGATTTTTTAGAAGAATTTAGATATATCAGTTTATTTTATGGTATTTTGTGCGCAAAATTTGAACAAATCCTATTGGTTATGCTTTTATTAGTCTATTTGTTTAATTTTTTTTTCTTTATCGATTTGTTTACATGGTGGGCCTTTTTCAATTATTTGCTAAAATAGTTATTTTAAATTGTGAAAAAGCATGCAAAGTATAAGAAATTTTACAGAAATAAACAAATAATTTATTATTTTATAATAATATAATTTTATTTGTATTTATTACTAATATTTTTAATGATAATATTTTTATTGTTATTTACTTGAAAAAAAATAATTAATTTCAGAAAATTATTTATTTTTTTTCATTAAAAGCCATATTTATTTCTAAATAGACAGTTACTTGCTTTTATAAAAACTATTAAAATGATTTAATTTTATTCAGCTATTTTTACTAATTACATAATTTATTCTAATTTAACTATTTATTTGTTTATATGAGAAATAGTGAATAATAATAAAAATTTATATTAGTTTATATATTTGTGTTTTGAAATTATTATTTTTATTGATTAGTTATAATTTTAGAACAAATTTTTTTTGTTCTTAGATATTTTTTTTTACTTTATGTTTTAAAGAATTTTATAAAAATATTCATAATTTCTCAACAACATAATTATAAAATTTTTAATATAAAATATTTAGTTTTAATAATATTATTAATTATTTGTTTATATTTAACTTATTGTAATTTTTTATTTTAGTTTTTATTTCTTTATATTTTTTATATTTTTTAATCAGAAAATGAATTAAAATAAAACTTTAGAAGTTAGATCAAAATTTTTATATTTTATTATTTATTTTAATGAATTAAAATTATTTTTTAAATTTCATCAAATTCTTACTTCCAAATTTATTTTTTTAGCTAAAAATTGTTAAACCCAAAAATGCCTAGAAGAAGAACCAGAAACGTTAAACCGATGAAAGAAAATATAAAGATTAAAAATTGTAGAAAAAGAGTTATCCTCAATTCTAAGGACTCCATTGAAGAAAACAAGGAACACAACTACCGTCTGGAAGCACTTAAGAACACATTAAATGAAATTGAAAAAGAAGAATGGAAATATTTACCAATAGATCAACTAATTGGTTTAGTACCTGAAGATAAACAATAAAATTTTTTGTGTGATTTGTTTATTTGTAATTTTTGTGTTGATAATTAGAAATAAGAAAACAAATTGTATAAAATTTCATCAATTTTCAAAAAGTTTGTTGATTTTAATTAATTAATTAGAATGAATTATGTCTTCTTTTCAAACTCCTAGACCTTTTGAAGTCAAACATATCTTACATAAAGATATCTTCCACCCTAATGGTGAAAGGTTGCTGGCATTTACTCAGGTACATAATTCAGAAATGTTTACTTGATTATTAAGTTGATAAAAATGAAATCTAAAAGTAAAAATTAACTTTTATTTACAAAATTGTTTTTAGGTTTCAAAAAGTGAACCTAGAAGCTTAAGTTTTATTAAAAAGGAGAATATTCACTATCTTTGTTGTTCTGTAACAGTAAAAAGACCAATTAAAGCTTATATTAGCAGGTTAGTACTTTAAATTTGTTGATTTTCAATTTTAAGTCTTTTTTATGAATGGTTTGATTTGATTAAAAAGAAGAATTTCTAAAACATTTAGATTCAGAAATTTAACTTGTAACAATTTGTAACAATTTGAATCTTTATATTTTTGTGGAATTTCTATAAAAGTGCTTGAAATTCAATTCTTTTACAAAACTAATGTGTTTTTAAGTTTGTTGTTTACTTACTATACAAGGTTTCTTCAAAGTGTTTCTCGGTTAATTTTTATAAGATTTGGAAATAAATTATGCAAATTAAAAGATCAATGATTTGATCTTCATATTCTTCTTCAAATTTTTAATTTCAGCAAACTTTCCGTTTCATTAAATTTTTCTAATTTTTTCCACTTTTTAAAAGCTTGAATTTCAAATCTTCTTCAGATACAGAAGACCTGATAAAGGAGACGGTTATGAAGAGAGACGAAAATGGCCACTTGAAAATCTGGCCGTGAGTTATACAAAATAATAGAGATTTTCTTTAATGACCTATATTTAAATTATTCATAAATCTTCAAAATTTTCAAAAATATTTATTCTGCAACGAATTCCTTGAAATAAATCAATAAAAATTTGTTTTTGTCAAAAAGTTTGATGTAATTGAAATGAAATAAATGATGTAATCGCAATTCCATTTCCACCTCTTTAAAAGCCTTCAATTTATAAAGCTTCTAATTTAATTGTTTTTTGGCATAATATTTTCTACTAAAAACAATTCTTATCTGTTTGACGTCGATTTTTTTCTAAATAAATCTTCTAAAAGCTTTTTGATGTCGATTTTCTTGAATATTTGTAATTTTATGGCAAAAATTCTCTGAAAAAAGTAAATTTTCCCGAATTTAATTAAATAATTTTAAAACTGATAAATTTTTAGAGTTTTTTTATTAAATAATTTGGTTAAAATTAAAATAAATCAGTTTGGAAACACTAAATTTCGGGTTTTTTCTCGAATTTTTTGATAAAAGTCAAAATTCAAATTTTTACAAATAATTTCATCAAAAAAACTGAAATTTTTTAAAATTTAAAATTTAAAAGAAATTTTTTCTTCAGTTTTAAGACTTCATTAAAAGTTTTAATTTTTTCATCTCAAAATCTTCTAAATGATCTTTTTATTTATCTTTTTTCTATTTTTAACTTTTTATTTGAATATTTGGAAAATTATTTTCAGTTTTCTTCGTTTTGCTGCAATATTAAAAATATCCGATAAAAATTTGTTGGAAAATTCGATTTTCTATTTTTACATTTTCACATATTTTAGTTTAAAATTTACAAAAAATTCTTTTTTATCCAAATTTTTTAAGATTAAAAACATTTTAAAAACTGGAAAATAGAAAATAGCGGAAAAAAAAAGATTAATCGAAAAGAAAAATTCGTTGTAGAAAATAATTGATTTATTTTTTAACCGTATCTTTAAAAAAAACCTTTTATTTTAATTTTATAAAATTTCCAAATTTCACTTCCGGGAAATTCCCTTTTTCGAAACTTTAAAAATCAAATTTATAAATCCTGCAATTTGATTGGTTGAATCAATCATCTGAAGCTAATTATTCTTCATTTATTTGACAGAAAGTGGACGGATTAGAAAACTCGACAAGTTGTTTATCATTTGAACTTCATTTTGATAAGATGTTTCGATTTGAAGCACTTCAACATGAAGATAAAGAAGATTTCCTCGAAAATTTGGCGCAAATTTGTAATAAACATTTACATAATAATCCAATCCCAATATTTGAAAATATTTCTACAAAAGTAAAAAAGAACTTACCTTCTGTTTCAGGTATTTTTAACAATATGAATTTGTGATTGTTAATTTTGTTTTTATCTTTTAATTTCACCTTAAAAAGATTCAAAAGTTTTGATTCATCTTCAATTTGATCTCTTCCGAAAAACCTCCAGTTTTTCCAACCAACAAATTTTAATAATTTAAACTTCTTGAAAAACTGTCAGCGAAAAATTCCAACTTGAAAACAAAGAAAAGGGTTTCCAAACACAAAATTTCTAATAATCAGTTTTTATCAAAATAATGATTCCAATTAAAATTTAAAACTTTCACAGAATGATACTTTTACAGAAAATATCGATTTCTTAGAATTTATCTCTATTCAAAATTTATTATTAAATTTACAAATTTGTATTTGGTAACATTGCTCAAAACAAATAAACAAAAAGTCATCTTTGGAAAATCAAAACAAACAAATTTGTTTACATCCAGATATTCGTAATCAGATGAATCGCAACATCCGGGACGTTCAGGAACGAGATCACAAACTATCAGAGCTTGAATCAAAAACTTCAGATATGGCAGAAAGCGCTCGATCATTTAGTGAAACTGCGCGCGATTTAGCTAATCATTACCGCAAGTAACATCTTCATCTTTTAATCTTAAAAATAATTGAAAAAAAACTTGTTATGCAATGCTCTTCAAAATTCTTGTTTCCCGCCCTTTTCAGCCAATCAGCAAGCTTCTTTGTTAGCTTGGTGGTTTCATTTGTAAGAACAAAAACAAGAAGAATTCATTTGTATATTTTGTAAATAGAGATTTTGAAAACTGTTTTTGTTCTTTTTCTTCTATAAATATATTTTCTCTCAATAAAAATTGTAAAATTATTTTGGGGAAAAATTTTTTAATTTTTTTATTATTTCCGAAAACTTTTCTTTTTAACGATTTGAAACAAGCTAACATATGTTTCAAAATATTTATAAAATCATCTGTCTACAAAACGTCTATTTACAAAACTTCGTATTTCAAATCAACAATTTTAAAAATAAAATTTTAATTTATTAAAAAGATGAATTTTTTCAACTAAAATTTTTTTTGTGACAAAATATTAATAAGTAAAATCAATAATAACTTTTTAGTGTCAATTTAAAATGAAAAATTACCTTTTAGTGAACTACAAGTTAAATTTTTGTCAATTTTTTTTTATGCTTTTCACATCGAATTAAAACTTTCATAAAAATTTTCTGTAAAAAGCTTCAAAAAATATATTTAAAAAAAAAAACAAATTAATTTGCGATTAAAAAACATTTATCAAACAAGAAGTTGAAATTACATTTTAATAAACAAATTTCTTATTATTTCAAATAAATCTTAAGATGTCATGACGTCATCAGATCTCTAACATCTTTAAATCAACAAATCTGAAAATGAATCTTTGAATTTTTATGATTTTAAAACAGCTAGAAGCTTTTCTATTCGATTTACAAACAAACAATTTTTAGTAAAAAAGGTTTTTTTGATCAGAACAATCTTTGAAAATGTATTTCCAGTCCTAATTTTACTTCCTAATTTTTAAAGAAGTGTATATCTTTTTATTTAAATAATTAATTTAAGAAATTGTCATGTTACTATATCGTTTTTAGACGAATACTTTTCACATTTCTGTTTTTAAATTGATTATTTAAAATGGAAAGATATTTTTTCTTTAAAACTTTACTAGCTTAGGAAATATCAATATTAATCGTGTTTAAATTTAAAATTATTTTCGTTAAATAATTTAACAATTCTATTTATAAATTACAAATTGTTTACATTTATTATTTTTTAAACTACTTTAAGTAAAATTAAGAAGATTTAGTAATTAAATTAAACTACAAAATTATTCAAATTGGAAATTTTATTAAATTAATTTGGTTGAATTTATTGATTTTCAGCATTTTTCTTATCTATGTTTCACATTTGTTTAATTTTTTTGTACTTTTTACGAATATACGATTTGCTAAACAATAAATAAATTATTTTATTTTATTTTTCATGTTTTAACTTCCAATAATTTCTTTTTATTTATGACTAATTGATCTTATTTTTAAATAATTAGTTTTGGGTGCGATTTATTAAGAGGAAAAACTATTTTAAGATAATCTTTTGGAAGATATCTTCAGTTTATTTTAAATTAGTAAACTTTTTTTCACCAAATATTCTTGAAAATGTTTTTCTATTTTAATTTTATATAATTTTTTTACAACATTTTAATAATTTAAACTTTTTATTTCTTTTAAATAAAACTAAATTTTGAGTAATAGAAAAAATAAACAGTTTAAAAATCACTAAATTTTTTAAACAGTTTCAGACTTTTAAGTCTCTTTAAAAAGACTTTTTATAAATTTTTCAAAAGATATGAACAAAATATTTGAAGCAGGCAACTTTTTATGTTTTTATCTTGAAAATTAGATATTATAATTATCAATAATTAATTCTATACCTCCAAAAATGTCCTTTATTTAATCCTAAAGCTGTTTATTTAACAAAATTTTAATTCGTTTAAAAGAATAAAGTTTTTTGAAATATCTATCTATGGATTTAAAAGATTATTTTAACTTTATTTGACTTTAGAGGTTTTGAACTCTAAAAACTAAAAGGAAAATGTTTAAAGCATTTCAGAAAAGAAAATCTAATTTTCTTTTTAAGTCTATTTATATTAAACATTAAAATTAGATTATTATTATCAATCTTAATAATTATAATTTGCAAATCACAACAAATTCGATTTTTAACAAATTAAAAAACTAAATATTAAAAAAAGGAAAAAAAATACTAAAAGTTTGTTTCAAATCACAAAATATTAATTTTTATTGTAAATAATGCAATAATATAAACAATTTAAAAAACTTTTATTAAAACATTTCTAAATAATCCTAAATAGTGACACTAAATTAATTATCAATAAAATTAAAGAAATTTAAAAAAATAATGATTGGAAACACTGTACAAGTCATCTAAAGCAAGCAGTAGTGATTCAGATATGGCTATGAAATCTAAAAATCAGGTAAAGTAGTAGGTAGCAAATATACATGATGACTGATCTACAAGATCTAAGAGGTCCTCCTGGGTGGAGGTAGACTCAACTGAGACACTCTTGTGGATGCAGAAGCTGTTTTAGCGGCTGATGAAACCTTGTAACCATCGTAACCTTCATCAAGTTCTATCCTTGATTTAGCTTTTGCTAAATGTTCCAGTCTCGGAGTGGTCTGTGAAGACATCTTTAAGATTAGGATGAAGATTTGTTTGGAGGTTGAACCTGAAATTTTGAAGCTTGTCGGGGAATCACCCAGATTACATCGCGATGAATCCTGTTGTTAGTATCTGAAGTCTTAGGTCTTGAGAGATACTCTAATCTTGATGATGCGTTATGTTTAAGAGCAGAAACACTTACATCCGGGATCTGATCCCAGATCTTCATCTTCCGTTTTTTACTCTCAGATAATCTCTCAATTCGTTTTGAAGCTTCATAATTCGCTGTTTTTTTATCGACGTGAACAAAGAAGTAATTATTCGGAATATATTTGGAATGAAAGCTTTTCGGTTTTGACAACTTTGTCAAATAATTATTTGATTCTGGAAACTTTTGTGCCGCTTCACTGACTTTCCATTCAGCGGAAAACCGGTCTGGCGTGAAGTCACGTGGGATTTGTTTTGGTTTGCTGAGATGAAGTGTTCTTGGAGGTAGTTCTGGTGGAAAAGTTTTAATTTTTTTAGGTTTTTGTGGAAGAAATTGGATTAAAAATATCTGATGGAATTTTTTTTAGTTAATTTTGTGATAAAAAAACTTTAAAAAATATTTTAAAATAGAAATTTACATCAAATCATGAAAAAAAAAAAAAATAAACTTTCAGAAGTTTCTAAAATAAAAAATTAGAAAAATAATAAATTTTAAAACCAAAAAATCTTGAAACAAACGAACTGTAGTTATTTGAAGGTCTCAGAGGTGGTTCTTTATCAACCCAATAAACAGATCTTCTATCTATGATATGTTTTGATGAAAGTTGTTTTGGTTTTGCCAGAAAATTTATTCGTTTTCTGGAATAACTCGAAACTTCTAGAAAAAAATTAAATTCAAAAAATTATTTCATTTAAAAGATAAACAGATGAATAAACAGATGACAAAATCTCAAAACTTACCTCTGGAGTTAGAATGTCTTTCAGACATCTTCTTACAGATCTTCTTCTTCTAATTTCTATTAGATTAAAATTTAAAAGTAATATTTCCAATTTTCTGTTATAAAATATAAAACAATTTAATATAATTTTATAAAATGTTTTCAAAATTGTTTATAGTTAAAAAATTTACTATTTTTTATTTAAAAGATGTTTTTGTTCTTTTAGAAAGAGTTTTAAATCAATTATTTTTATTTTTCTACTTTTTTTAACATTTAATTAATTACTGATAATAATTTTCCTCAAAATATTTTCAAGAAAATTTAATAAATTTCTAAATTCAACTTTTATGGTTACATAAAACTACAAATTATAATTATGATTGATTTCTAAACATAATTATGTATAATTAACGTATAATTTGATTATTTGCAACAAATTTCTGTATTTTTAACTTTCTTTTTCAAAAAATAAATGATTAACTGAAGAAATTGTTCTTTACATGTGAGGCCTTAGTTACGAGTTTCTGTTTATAGGGTTAATTTGCTCTTTTTTCAATTAAAAATAAAAACTCTATTGAATATTAGATCCAAAATTCTACATTTAATTTTTAAAAATATAGAAATAAAAGTCCTAAATTTAAAAAGTAATTTTTAAAATTTATTTTTCCAATAATTTGTCAATCTACTATATATTGATTTTTATCTGTATTTAATAATTTATTCATACATTCAGTTTTTAATTAATAAAAAATAAATTCTTTGTTTAAATTAATCGAAATTTATAGTTTTTTTTAAAACTAATCCATTAAATTCGTTTATTCGTGGCAACATTTGAATATTATTTCAAATTTATGCTTTTCAACCTCAGAATTTCGTATAAACAACAAATTTTAAGAATTTAAAAACTAATAGAATAATGAACTTAAAGTTTTTAATTTATACTTACATATTTCACTAAAGTTTTTTTTTCTCCAATTTAATCTTTTTAATGTAGTTATATGTCATATTTTTAACAAATACATTTCAAAACTTGTACTATTTGATATAATATTGATTGATTTGTCAAAAACTTTTATAACTATTAAATTTTTCTACATTCAGTTTTATTTTAATTTTAATAATTTATTTTATCAGTAATTTCTTATCAGTTTTATTTAACAAATATCCTATAATTTCATCATATAATTATTATATAAAGATACCTAAATATTCAAAAGCCATTTTATTTAAAATAAATTGAAGACTGAAGTAATAATGAAATAAAAAATAGATTAAATCATAAATATATTTTATTAAACATTTTCAAAACTTTTACATTTAATAATTCCCGATTAATTTTCTCAAAATTCTAGAATTCAAATTTTTTTATTCTTAATAAAAGATTTCTAACGAAGAATTTTATTTGCTATCCTTAACATATAATAAAATGTTTAAAATTATCTTTTAATAAAACGTTTGATGCATAAAATAAACATTTAAATATCTTTTAAATCTTTAAAAAATTTATTTCAAATAGTTTTGTTTGATAGAAACACTAAAAAGACATTTTCAAAAATTAAGTATTTTTTTTTACTTCAGATATTTAGATCCAAAATGTTTTTTTCAAAACAACAAATTTCATTTTTACTTTATTTAATTTCCCATTTATTTTGTTGGAAAAAAGTTTTGAGTGATATTCATCAAATTGATGTATTCGAAAAAACTTCTATCAAAATCTCTTGTACCACTTCGTCTAAAGATTTCAAATTTGCATATTTTCGCGATAAGAGATCTTATGGAAGTCAAAATATGATGCAAGTTGATATGTGGACTTATAGTGCAGATGCTGATGACCAAAAAAGAAATTATATCGGATTTAGCGCAGCAAAAAAAGTATCTAAAAAATTGACTAAAACAACTTTAAAAAAAATTTTTGTTTATTTAATTATTATTAATTTGATTTCGACAATTTCTACAAAATAAACTTTTAAATTCCTTTTTAGCAACAGAATTCTTACGAAGACAATAGCGTTGTTGGTGTTGGAGGTAATGTTGGACCTGGTATAAAATGTCATTTTCCTTTTAGACGTGTATTCGATGATGGAAAGACAGAATATCATTATTCTTGTACAAGATCAGGAAGAACAGATGGAACTTGTTGGTTGGTTTCTTATGATTTAGAAAATAGTTTTGAAGATTCAAACACTGTCTGCGCATACGCTTTGATTCGCGCGCTGAACGATCTAATTTTTATATCCATTAGTAACACAACTAAGTGACCTGGGACAGTAACAGGTCAACGGATCTTAGGATTTCTGTTTGGGTCTTTTTAGTGTCCCAATTAATGAGATATAAAAATTAGAATCAAATTTTTTGATCTTCATCACTTGATCTTCATCACTTGATTTTTATCACTTGACCTTCATCACTTGATCTTCATCACTTAATCCTCATCACTTGATCCTCATCACTTGATCTTCATCACTTGATCCTCATCACTTGATTTTCATTTGACATCACTTGATCCATCACTCATCTTGATCTTTATCACTTGATCTTCATCACTTGATCTTCATCACTTGATCTTCATCACTTGATCTTCATCACTTGATCTTCATCACTTGATCTTCATCACCTTGATCTTCATCATCACTTGATCCTTATCACTTGATCTTCATCACTTGATTTTCATCACTTGATCTTCATCACTTGATCTTCATCACTTGATCTTCATCACTTGATCTTCATCACTTGCTCTTCATCACTTGATCTTCATCACTTGATCTTCATCACTTGATCTTCATCACTTGATCTTCATCACTTGATCTTCATCACTTGATCCTCATCACTTCATCACTTGATCATCACTTGATCCTCATCACTTGATCCTCATCATTGATCTTCATCACTTGATCTTCATCATCTTGATCCTCATCACTTGATCCTCATCACTTGATCCTCATCACTTGATCCTCATCACTTGATCTTCATCACTTGATCTTCATCACTTGATCCTCATCCTCATCACTTGATCCTCATCACTTGATCTTCATCACTTGATCTTCATCACTTGATCTTCATCTAATATCTCAAATAATTTTAGGTGTTCTCCATCAGAAGAACCAGAAAAAGATAAAAAATATATTTTCTGCCCATGTGCAGCCAACAAACCAGGGTACAGGGTCCTTACCAACGGTGGACCATCAGTTGGAAGTTGGTGTCATTTCCCGTTTGAATATGAAGGTCCGAGACACATTTTTTCATCAAACCTCATCAAACCAATTACAATCCAGGAAAAGTCAGAAGATCGTGTATCACCGACGGGAACAAAGATAATAAATGTTGGTGTGTCACTGATGGCGAGAGATTAAATGAAGATGGAAATAATTGGGGCTTTTGTCCTTGTGCCTCGACTACTATTAAAGGGTTTTGGGGATTATGGACTGATTGGAGTGAATGTGGACGAGGTGGGGTCTCTTATAGGTTCAGACCCTGTAAAAAACCCCTGACGGTATTTAAGGTTCAACATCCAAAAGAATTTGAATTAAAAGTTCGTTTTTAGCTCAGTTATCTACCTAAAGGAAGTTCCCTTTGGTGTATCGGAGATAAATTTGAATTGAAACTTTGTGATGAAGATGTTAAAGTAAGTGTTTGCTGATTGGTTGATTTGGAGTTTATAGTTTTGTGTCCTTAGATGCGAGCTTCTGTTTCTAATAAAAGTGAATTGATAATCACAAAACTAAATTCATCAAATTCAGGATATTATCAGTGTCTCAGTGAACATATCGAAAGGTTCGATAGAAGAGTCTTTTAAAGATCTATAAATCTGTTCTTAATCCTTAGAGGCTGGAAGTACAATCATAAACATCCGATTGTGATTACTAAAGTTCTTCTCAATGTTGCTCTACACTCTCAAACCAAATTCATCAACAAAAACCATAAAAATTTGAATTCGTCAAGTCATGAACTAATGTGGTCGTGGTCTAAGTGGTCCACATGTGATAGATGTGGACAGCTTAGAGGCGAACAAACCCGTCTAGGTCGGTTTCAAATGTCCTTGACGTCATCAAAATATTCATTTTTTTGATTAAGGCTTCTGTTATGCTAATTTAAAGAAAGATAATTTGAGGTACAGATCGGTGCCTTGTGGGTCTTCTCATCTCAAATGGAAGCACGCTGTTCGCGCATTTAACTTCATAGAAGTTAGAAGTTGTCACGTGGGTTGCCCTAAGAAAGATGTTTGGAGCTATTTCTCTGTTAAACAAGGTGACATCTTCTAACACCTTGACTTGTAAAAACTCCTCGACCACTAACACCAAGTCAATAATAACTTTTCTTACAAACAAATGTTGTGCTTGGTGGTTGAAGGTGCTGAAGACTCACTTGCTTCTAGCATCTTGACTTGTAAAAACTCCTCGACCAACAACACCAAGTCAATAATAACTTTTCTTACAAACAAATCTTGTGTTTGGTGGTTTAAGGTGCTGAAGACTCACTTGCTTCTAGCACCTTGACTTGTAAAAACTCCTCGACCACCACCAAGTCAATAATAATTTGTCTTACAAACAAATCTTGTGTTTGGTGGTTGAAGGTGCTGAAGACTCACTTGCTTCTAGCATCTTGACATGTAAAAACTCCTCGACCACCACCAAGTCAATAATAATTTGTCTTACAAACAAATCTTGTGTTTGGTGGTTGAAGGTGCTGAAGACTCACTTGCTTCTAGCATCTTGACTTGTAAAAACTTCTCGACCACCAACACCACGTCAATAATAACTTGTCTTACAAACAAATCTTGTGTTTGGTGGTTGAAGGTGCTGAAGACTCACTTGCTTCTAGCATCTTGACTTGTAAAAACTCCTCGACCAACAACACCAAGTCAATAATAACTTGTCTTACAAACAAATCTTGTGTTTGGTGGTTGAATGTGCTGAAGACTCACTTGCTTCTAGCACCTTGACTTGTAATAACTCCTCGACCACCAACACCAAGTCAATAATAACTTGTCTTACAAACAAATCTTGTGCTTGGTGGTTGAAGGTGCTGAAGACTCGCTTGTTTCTGTGACAGGTTTACCTGACTACGAGGCCAACTTGGTTGCTAGGAAAGTTATCGAAGCGGATATCAACAAACAAGTGTATTTGGATTGTATTCGGGGAAACCCCGCCTTACCACTGTCATGGACTTATTTGAAAAACGGCAAACGCTACCCCCTATACAGATACCCAACAAAACTCTCAAGACTTCATTACAAGATCACTACAAACGGCTCTCTTCAATTATCGCGTCTTCAGGTGGCTTCTATCATATGATGACGTCATAGTAACGACGCGATATTTCAGTTTAGCGATGAGGGAGTCTTTAACTGTCACGTGAACTTGTCGCTGACGTCATCTTATAGTTTGATAGTAAGAGATGAGATTCTAGAGATGCTGATTGCGAGAACGCGATATATTTTTTATTTGATGTTATTTGGTTTGGTTTTGACTTTAATTCGAACTTTTCAAAAAACTAAAAATGAAATCGGCGAAAAGAAAAAGAAAGATGAACTGAAGAAGGAAGATTTGAAGAAAGATGAGGATAAAAAAGAATAAAATTCAGCTTCTAGAGATCAATTTGAAGATGAAGTCTTTAAAATCTTATTCTTCAGATTTCGTTTTGAGTTTGAAGATCAATTTTTTAACTCCTACCATCCAAAGTCGAACCTAAAGATCAAGAAGAAGATTAAATTGATGAAGATCAAGAAGATGAAGATTAAATTGATGAAGATCAAGAAGATGAAGATTAAATTGATGAAGATCAAGAAGATGAGGTCAGGATGATGATGAAGATCAAGTGATGAAGATCGAGAGATGAAGATTAAATTGATGAAGATCAAAAAGATGAAAATCAGGATGAAGATTAAGATGATGAAGATTTAGATGATGAAGATCAAGAAGATGAAGAAGATCAGATGATGAAGATCAAGAAGATGAAGATCGAGATGATGAAGATCAAGAAGATGAAGATCGAGATGATGAAGATCAAGATGATGAAGAAGATCATAGGAAGATGATGAAGAAGATCATAGGAAGATGATGAAGATCAGAAGATGAAGATCAGGAAGAAGATGAAGATTAAATTGAAATTTTGGAGCAATATTGATGAAAATAATAAAACTGACTTCATTAGTGTGATCACACATCAACGAGATTTGTAGATTGATAGCTTCATCAAAATTGTTTTGTTGAAGAAGATGAAGAAGTCTTCTCATTTTTAAATGAATTTCAGAAGATAATCGATCAAACAACTTTTCAGCTTTATCAATCTTTTGAAATATTACAGAACTACTCTGTCAACAAATATTTCCATGATTAGAAATTAAATATAAATAAATAAAAATTATTTAAAGAATATTTTGAGTTATAAATATTAATTGTCTCATCATTTCTAACTTTTATTTACTACTTCACAAGTTTCAAATTGATGTTCATTCATAAAAACTAGATTCTACCAATAAATATTTTATTTAGCATCAAATTTAAAGAAAAATTGTTTAGTAAGTCCACTAAAGAAAGATATACAATTTAAAGAATTATTCTATAATTATTAAAGAAATATTAAATTATTAAAATTATATTGATGAAATATATAATAAAAATATTCCAAAAAATTATTTAATTAAAAATTCAAGAAAGAATAAATATAAAAATCTTCAAAGGAATCACCACAAGGTTAGAATATATAAGTTTATATAAAAAGACAACCACCAAAACTGATATCAGAAGAATTTTAAGAATTATTCTTTACTTTGATCAAATAAATGCTATAATAAAAGATATATTTATAGAAATAAATTTATATATATATATAAATTTCAAAATAATTCCATTATAGAACATTTTATTAATAAAATTATTAGGATTTCAATTTTAGGAAAAAATCCATAAATTTTATCACAAAAAATTAATTATAAATAAATATTATATAAATATAATATATCCATAAAATGATAATAAATATTTCACTTGTATTTTATCAATGAAATTATTTAAATAAAAAAACTCACTTCACATTTATCAGCGAGATCTCGAAGTCCTTTTATCCAATCAGATTGTAGAATGATCTCATCATCTTCCTTAGGAGGATCTGAAGATGAAGAAAGATCTACAGTTGGAAGAGGATCTACTGGAGGTGAAAGATCAGTTGGAGGTGGAAGATTAGGATCTAATAAAGGGACTTGTTTATCTAAAGGTTTTTGAAGATATGAAACTCTTTGATTCAATAAATTTCTTCTTACTCTAGTTTCTGAATGAATTTGATATGAAAGATTAGGAGGGTCATTCCAACCAGCCCCCCCAGAGTGGTTCCCACCTGCTTCCATTTATAAAACTTTAAATAAATTTACACAAATAAATCCTAATGGAAAGAAAACACAAAATTTGTGAGAAATGAATTTATTAATTGAGAGTAAACTATTAAACTGTAGATCCAATTTTTATTAAATTAAATTCAAGATATAAATAAATTGACTAACACCAGATGATAACTATGATTTAAACTAGAAATTTATATGACGAAAGATATTTATTTATAAATATTATGCTTTTCAATCTCTTTTCCATCAATCTGGCCTTCACCAACCAAGAACTTGTTGATTAAATCCTTTGTAGCTTGATCATCATAACTCAACTTATCCCACGTGTAAGTTTCGTAATCAATCTTCCAATCATCACTTAACTCAAAAGCAAGTTTATGTCCTCTCCAAATCCATAAACCATCAATTTCAAATTTTCCACAAGATGTTTTCAACAAACAAACACAACCAAAAGCATGTTTACGAAGTTTATCAAGCCTCTGAAACATCCCTTTAATTAAGTTATTAGCTAAAAAGTCCAGGGTAAGTTCTTCATTGTATTGGTAGCGTCCTCGCCATACAGAGTAGTTTTCTTTGGGGAAATTTTCATGGAAATATTCCAGCATCTTCGAACTGTCCTTTTCGTTACTAAAGCAACGTTTCCAGGCGTCCATGTCCATGGTTGCTGGTGGACAGTCTGCCCATGGGTCAGTTTTTTTAGGGGCAGGAGCCGGAGCCGGGGCAGCTGCTTTTTTATCACCATCTCCTTTTGAGGTTGCTTTTTTGGGTTGGTTCTTTTTTGGCGCGGCTTCTTTTTTGGCTTTTCCATAAATTTCGTTGTATTTTTTGGAGTCAAATTGAGCCATTTTAGTGCAAAGTTTCACTTCACCAAGAACAGTTTTGAAGTTTGGTTGGTTGATAAGAGTCACAAACCATCTATTAACGTTCTTAAAACCATCTCTGAAACTTGGTTCCATCACATGCTCATATAACATTTTCAAAACACAAACAACTGAGATATCAGCCTGAGAAATTCTTTCTCCAACTAAATAAGTTTTTGTGGAAAGATAAGAATCCATAAAAGTAAGAATTTTTTTAATTTCTGACTTCGCTTTTTCAGTATTTTGTTTATTATATTGCATAATACCAAGTGTTGGATAGACCCAAGTACAAGCCGCCGGTTCCAAAAGGTTATCTGATAACCCAACCCAATTCAAAACTTCAGTTTCCAAAGATCTAGTGACGTCATTACCAACAAAATACGCGATTGAGTTGGCATCATGAAGTACTAATCCATCTTTACTCTCAAAAGCAACTCCGTTAAATAATGGAAATTTAGCTGTAAAATCTGCGGTTTTATCGGTTACTCCAGCAATAAATTTAGCTACAGCTACGTCATTACCGCTATAATTAGCTGCTATCAAAACTTTATTAGCTCGAAAGTTGTTAGGATATGAATATAACGAACCAGACATAACCGCTTTTTCAAGATATAAACAGAAGTAAGAAAACAACTGACTGTATGAGCTAGGTAACGTAAGAGACAACAGACCTAGCATACGTATTTACCAACAAAACAACTCAAGCGTTAAAATTATTTTCTAGACAAATTTTAATAAAAAATAGTCATAAAAAGCATTTTTTAATAATAAAAGTTTATATTTTGATAAAATAAATTATTTTTATAGTAAATTATTAATTTAAAATGACTTAAAGAGGATTAAAATTCAGAAGATAGTAAACTAGAACAGTAGCTTTTATCAAGTTCATTTACAAAAATAAGAATAAAAACCTTGATTTTGAATGCTTTAATCAATCAAGATATTATTATTAAAATTTATTAAAAATTTTAAGACCTTACAGAACTTAATTATTTAATTACGAAATAAAATAGAATAATAAAATCCAAATTCGAACACAATAAACTTGAAATCTGCAAATTCATTTTAAAAGTTTCTTTAGATTTGTTGTTAAAACTAAACATAAAATTACTTAAAAATGCTTTTTAATTACCTTTCAGTTCATAAACTTGATTTTTATTGAATAAAACTTTATTGTATTTATTAACTGAACCTACAAATCAAAGTAGAAATTAAACTTTTTTTCCAACATACTTTATGATAATTAAATATAGTTCTCACGAATACTTTTTAAAACTATATAATTTCATATAGATGTTATTTATGATAATGTGTGTTGCTCTCTTCAGGCACCCTCCTTCGCATTTATTTTTAAAGAATAGTTTTCTTGTTTTATTTTTCTGACTTTTTAACCAAAGTGTTCTTACATAAAATCAAAAATAAAATTGATATATCAAATTATCTTTACAGGTCAAAGTGATAAATTAACTCAAATATCTTTTTATTAAACTCAATGGTTGAAGACTCACTAATATCTTAATTTTGTAATCAAGGTCACTGAATTCAAAATCAAGCTTATACCGCCTTCATTAAAAACTTTTTGTGTTTCAAAACTTTCCGCAGTTTGAGATAAAATGAAAACATAAACTTGCAAAGTCTTTTTATAAATTGAATTTTTGTTCATATACTACCGCCTACTAAACAATCTAAGGTTTAAATGAAGTTTAAATGCTTACATTGTTACTTCAGTTTATTTTTGTTACAAATAATATTTTTCTAATTGTGATTGAATAGAAAATTTTTTATTGGTTATTAATAAAATCTCGTGAAACAAAATACATTAATTTTCTTTTTTCAATTAAAAAGTAAAATGGTTCAACTTTATTTCCAATTTTAGTATAAAACTTTAAAAATCATTTTAAAAATTTTAAATTATAAATTTGAATTATCTGATTTGAGTTTTAATATTTCAACTTGAAATTCATTTAATTTTTTTGATTAAAAAAACTAAGAAAACAATTTAATTTTAAAAATTAAAAAAAAATTATTACAATTAAAAAAAAGTAAAAGGACATTTTTTCCAATTTTTCCAAACTACAAACTTTTTTTAATTGTAAAAATATTTTTTTTTAAAGTTACACAATAAAAACTTGTTAATAATGAATAACAATTTAATGTTTCATGAATTTTGCAAAGTAACCAATTAAATTTAAAATATCACGTTTGTAAAATAAATCTTTCAATGAAAATCAAGTACAAAAAAAACTTTGAAAAATACAATTTGTCCAAAATTTTTAATAATTTATTCAGATATTTTGTTTTTAATGACATCATTTAGTAAAAATTATGAATATTAAAAAACAAATTAAAATATGAGATGAATAAACTTGTTCACTACAAAAAGGTTACTTTGTTGAAAATCGCGATTACGTCTTATGACGTCATAATCAAACAGAGCTTTATTGAAATGACGTCATTAAAGTGTAAACATTTATTTCAAATTTGATTTTATAGTTTTTTTATCAACTTTTAAAAATGTTTAAAAGATTTAAAAAAGTTTTTTTTCATTTAAAATAAAAAATTTAAAAAAATTAAAAATTTAAATCTATTTTTTTTTAATTTAAAAGTTTTTTCAGAGATTTTAAAGAAGATTTCAAGATAATTTGATAAATGAAATAAAAAATTTATTTATTCAACTTTTAAAATCGAATTTTAATTTTTATTTAAATCTAAATTTTACAAATTTCTTTAAAAATTTGAACTTTTAAACAAAAACTTGATATTAAAAGTAAAGATGTTGAAATAATGATGACGTCATCTTCATCAGCTACTATTTAATTTAACTTTCTTTTTATTCATTTGAAATTTGAAACAGATGAATTTAAACAAATTTGCAAAGATGAAAGACACAATTGGAACCGTCTCTGTCGAATTTATCTCCAAAACTTGATTTTGAAACAGTGAATTCGGAAAAAAATTAACTTTTGATGAAATTTAGTTAAGATATTAGAAGCAGCAAAAAGACAATTTGTAAAAAAAGTTGAAGGTTTTGGAATGATGGAAAAAATGAAAAAAGCCAAAAAAGTTGTTAAAAATCTGTTTACAAAAAAGAGACAAAAAAAAATCGTGCAAAAAAATGAAAATAAATATCAAAAAAATCCTCATCACAAAGATCAGATGATCCTCATCACTGGGATCAGATGATCCTCATCACAAAGATCATGTGATCCTCATCACAGGGATCAGGTGATCCTCATCATCAAGCTTGGTAGTCTTCAGATATACTGCTATTAAATTGATCCAAAATCTCTAAGATACTTTCAAGAAGCTCCGAAAAAGAAGGTCTTTGTTCCGGGTCCTCTCTCCACATCATCAACATCAATCTGTAGATGTCGTGAGGACATTTGAGAGGTCGCTCTAATCGTCTTCCCGAGTCGATGAACTCTATGACGTCATGATTGCTCTGAGCAGGATACGGAGTTCTTCCGCCTGTGAAGATCAAGTGAAGAAGAAGTGATTACGTCATAACGCGATTTAGGAGTGATTACGTCATAACGCGATTTAGAAGTGGTGACATCATATCGCGATTTAGAAGTGGTGACGTCATTACGCGATTTTGAAGAGATGACGTCATAACGCGATTTAGGAGTGATGGCGTCAAAACGCGATTTAGGAGTGATGGCGTCAAAATGCGATTTAGGAGTGATTACGTCATAACGCGATTTAGAAGTGGTGACATCATATCGCGATTTAGAAGTGGTGACGTCATTAAGCGATTTTGAAGAGATGACGTCATAACGCGATTTAGGAGTGATGACGTCATAACGCGATTTAGGAGTGATGACGTCATAACGCGATTTAGAAGTGATTACGTCATAACGCGATTTAGAAGTGGTGACATCATATCGCGATTTAGAAGTGGTGACGTCATTACGCGATTTTGAAGAGATGACGTCATAACGCGATTTAGGAGTGATGGCGTCAAAACGCGATTTAGGAGTGATTACGTCATAACGCGATTTAGGAGTGATGACGTCATAACGCGATTTAGGAGTGATGGCGTCATAACGCGATTTAGGAGTGATGGCGTCAAAACGCGATTTAGGAGTGATGGCGTCAAAATGCGATTTAGGAGTGATGACGTCATAACGCGATTTTGAAGTGATGACGTCATAACGCGATTTAGAAGTGGTGACATCATATCGCGATTTAGAAGTGATGACGTCATAACGCGATTTAGGAGTGATGACGTCATAACGCGATTTAGGAGCGGTGACGTCAAAACGCGATTTAGAAGTGATGACGTCATAACGCGATTTAGAAGTGATGACGTCATAACGCGATTTAGAAGTGATGACATCATATCGCGATTTAGAAGTGATGACGTCATAACGCGATTTTGAAGTGATGACGTCATAACGCGATTTAGGAGCGGTGACGTCAAAACGCGATTTAGAAGTGATGACGTCATAACGCGATTTAGAAGTGATGACGTCATAACGCGATTTAGAAGTGATGACGTCATAACGCGATTTAGAAGTGATGACGTCATAACGCGATTTAGGAGTGATTACGTCATAACGCAATTTAGAAGTGATTACGTCATAACGCGATTTAGAAGTGATGACGTCATAACGCGATTTAGGAGTGATTACGTCATAACGCAATTTAGAAGTGATTACGTCATAACGCGATTTAGAAGTGATTACGTCATAACGCAATTTAGAAGTGATTACGTCATAACGCGATTTAGAAGTGATTACCTGAGAAGATCTCCCAGATGAGGATACCAAAAGCCCAGACATCTGACTTGGAACTGAATTTGGTGAAATGGAGGACCTCAATTGCGGCCCACTTAATTGGAAATTTGGCCCCAACTGAACTCGTGTACTCGTCCTCTAGGACAAATCTGGTCATCAAATATTAGCAACTGGTCACAAGTTTGTGGTCAGCAAACCTGCTTAGCCCAAAATCAGCAACTTTGACGGTCAAATTGCGGCCCACAAGACAGTTTCGAGCGGCAAGGTCGCGATGAATTATATTTCGCGATTCGAGATACTTCATCGCGTCACAAACTTGTTGACTGATGCCTAGCAACGTTCCTGGATAATCAGATAACTTCCGGTTGTTTCTGACGTAATCCAACAAACAGCCTTCTTCCATAAATTCAGTGACGATACAAATAGGACGTGTCTGGGTCACCACGCCCAACAAACGAACCAAATGTGGATGGTCCAATTTCCTGGGCGACAAATTAGATAAATCGCTGAAATACTTCGAGAACAACTGACGTCATCACTTCCGCTTCTTCGACGAACGCGTTTTCTTCCATACTTCCTTCTTTCATAATCTTCACAGCGACCAGAGTTCCTTGAATCCGTCCCAACTTGACGACCCCGAATTGACCTGACAACAACTGATGAGGACAGGTAGTTGTGGACCACATGGGACAAACCGCTGCCCAATTCATTCAGTAATTGGATCTCGCTCATAGACAGCTGCCATCTAGAGTCATTATGAAAGATCCCGTTTTCTTCTTCGGGACTAAACGCGAGTGGAGCTTGTCGGAGTCTAGTAACGAGTCCTACAGATGAAGATCAGATTATTTCGTTGTCATGTCAACGACCCACACTTGTGGACCACTTTCTAGATTAGCTGCTTGGTGTAATGGGACAGTGACCTCAAGGTCAGTGGTTTCTGTTGCAAACTTTCTTTGTCCCAGATAAGAGGCCGACCAGGGATAATGGGACAATGACCAGGGCTAATGGGACAATGACCAGGGCTAATGGGACAGTGACCAGGGCTAATGAGACAGTGACCAGGGCTAATGGGACAATGACCAGGGCTAATGGGACAGTGACCAGGGCTAATGGGACAGTGACCAGGGCTAATGGGACAGTGACCAGGGCTGATGGGACAGTGACCAGGGCTGATGGGACAGTGACCAGGGCTAATGGGACAGTGACCAAGGCTAATGGGACAGTGACCAGGGCTGATGGGACAGTGACCAGGGCTAATGGGACAGTGACCAGGGCTGATGGGACAGTGACCAGGGCTGATGGAACAGTGAACTGGGCTAATGGGATAGTGACCAGGGCTGATGGGACAGTGACCAGGGCTAATGGGACAGTGACCAGGGCTGATGGAACAGTGACCTGGGCTAATGGGATAGTGACCAGGGCTGATTGGACAGTGACCAGAGCTGATGGGACAGTGACCAGGGCTAATGGGACATAGGCCAGGGCTAATGGGACAGTGACCAGGGCTGATGGGACAGTGACCAGGGCTGATGGGACAGTGACCAGGGCTAATGGGACAGTGACCAAGGCTAATGGGACAGTGACCAGGGCTAATGCGACAGTGACCAGGGCTAATGGGACAATGACCAGGGCTAATGGGACAGTGACCAGGGCTAATGGGACAGTGACCAGGGCTAATGGGACAGTGACCAGGGCTGATGGGACAGTGACCTGGGCTAATGGGATAGTGACCAGGGCTGATTGGACAGTGACCAGAGCTGATGGGATAGTGACCAGGGCTGATGGGACAGTGACCTGGGCTAATGGGATAGTGACCAGGGCTGATTGGACAGTGACCAGAGCTGATGGGACAGTGACCAGCGCTAATGGGACATAGGCCAGGGCTAATGGGACAGTGACCAGGGCTGATGGGACAGTGACCAGGGCTGATGGGACAGTGACCAGGGCTAATGGGACAGTGACCAAGGCTAATGGGACAGTGACCAGGGCTGATGGGACAGTGACCAGGGCTAATGGGACAGTGACCAGGGCTAATGGGACAGTGACCAGGGCTGATGGGACAGTAACCAGCGCTAATGGGACAATGACCAGGGCTAATGGGACAGTGACCAGGGCTAATGGGACAGTGACCAGGGCTAATAGGACAGTGACCAGGGCTAATGGGACAGTGACCAGGGCAGATGGGACAGTGACCAGGGCTGATGGGACAGTGACCAGGGCTAATGGGACAGTGACCAGGGCTAATAGGACAGTGACCAGGGCCCATGGGACAGTGACCAGGGCTACTGGGACAGTGACCAGGGCTAATGGGACAGTGACCAGGGCTAATGGGACAGTGACCAGGACAAATGGGACAGTGACCAGGGCTAATGGAAACTCACCTCCAGCATTATATCGATGATAATTGATTAATTCTAATAAACTGATCATCGTGTGCTTCTCTGATAGAAAATATTCCTGGTTAGGCGTTCGTCGGATTCGATAGTGCTTCACTTGTGCAGGAGCAGAGACACTAAAGAATCAAGGAGATCAGATTAAGATGAAGATCAGATGAAGATCAGGTGAAGATGAGGATCAGATGAAGATGAGGATCAAATGAAGATGAGGATCAGATGAAGATGAGGATCAGGTGAAGATGAGGATCAGATGGAGATGAGGATCAGGTGAAGATGAGGATCAGGTGAAGATGAGGATCAGGTGAAAATGAGGATCAGATTAAGATGAGGATGAGGATCAACTGAAGATGAGGATCAAATGAAGATGAGGATCAAATGAAGATGAGGATCAGGTGAAGATGAGGATCAGATGGAGATGAGGATCAGGTGAAGATGAGGATCAAGTGAAGATGAGGATCAGATGAAGATGAGGATCAAATGAAGATGAGGATCAGATGAAGATGAGGATCAGATGAATATGAGAATCAGGATGAAGATGAAGATCAGATAAAGATGAGGATCAGGTGAAGATGAGGATCAGGTGAAGATGAGGATCAGGTGAAGATGAGGATCAGGTGAAGATGAGGATCAAATGAAGATGAGGATCAGGTGAAGATGAGGATCAAATGAAGATGAAGATCAGGTGAAGATGAGGATCAGGTGAAGATAAGGATCAGATGAAGATGAAGATAAGATGAAGATGAGGATCAGGTGAAGATGAGGATCAGGTGAAGATGAGATGAGGATCAGGTGAAGATGAGGATCAAATGAAGATGAGGATCAGATGAAGATGAGGATCAGATGAAGATGAGGATCAGGTGAAGATGAGGATCAGGTGAAGATGAGGATCAGGTGAAGATGAGGATCAGGTGAAGATAAGGATCAGATTAAGATGAAGATCAGATGATGAAGATGAGGATCAGGTGAAGATGAGGATCAGGTGAAGATGAGGATCAGGTGAAGACACAGATGAAGATTTTAAGATCAACTCACGTTCCTCCTCTAGAAAGAACCGATAAAGTAAATTTCCCTGGTTCTTGTACCGACTTCCTGACCAGGAAAGATCCTTCTCTGTCATCATGTAGTAGAAACCGCTCAGCGTCAGGTCGCGATACGTCACCAACAAACCATCTAAAAAAGTTTGAAAGAAAAACTTCAAAAGTCACTTTTCACTTTCCAACTTTTTCTAACTTTTCATTTTCAAATGGTTTGAGTTGTCTGAGGAAATTCTCTGGAACAAAACCTTCGTGACCTTTTGAGTTTTGGACCTGCCACCAGTGTGGTCTCGAACTGTCCAGGACTTTGTAGCGTTCACCTTCGACTAGTTCCAGGTCTAATTCAGCTTCAGGCTACAAGAAAAATGATGAGGATCAAGTGATGAAGATCAAGTGATGAAGATCAAGTGATGAAGATCAAGTGATGAAGATCAAGTGATGAGGATCTAGTGATGAGATTCAAGTGATGAAGATCAAGTGATGAAGATCAAGTGATGAAGATCAAGTGATGAGGATCAAGTGATGAAGATCAAGTGATGAAGATCAAGTGATGAATATCAAGTGATGAAGATCAAGTGATGAGGATCAAGTGATGAGGTTCAAGTGATGAAGATCAAATGATGAAGATCAAGTGGTGAAGATCAAGTGATGAAGATCAAGTGATGAAGATCAAGTGATGAGGATCAAGTGATGAGGATCAAGTGATGAGGATCAAGTGATGAAGATCAAGTGATGAAGATCAAGTGATGAAGATCAAGTGATGAGGATCAAGTGATGAAGATCAAGTGATGAGGATCAAGTGATGAATATCAAGTGATGAAGATCAAGTGATGAGGATCAAGTGATGAGGTTCAAGTGATGAAGATCAAATGATGAAGATCAAGTGATGAAAATCAAGTGATGAGGATCAAATGATGAAGATCAAGTGATGAAGATCAAGTGATGAAGATCAAGTGATGATGGATCAAGTGATGAAGATCAAGTGATGAAGATCAAGTGATGAGGATCAAGTGATGAGGATCAAGTGATAAAGATCAAGTGATGAGGATCTAGTGATGAGGTTCAAGTGATGAAGATCAAATGATGAAGATCAAGTGATGAAGATCAAGTGGTGAAGATCAAGTGATGAGGATCAAGTGATGAGGATCAAGTGATAAAGATCAAGTGATGAGGATCAAGTGATGAAGATCAAGTGATGAAGATCAAATGATGAGGATCAAGTGGTGAAGATCAAGTGATGAAGATCAAGTGATGAGGATCTAGTGATGAGGTTCAAGTGATGAAGATCAAATGATGAAGATCAAGTGGTGAAGATCAAGTGATGAAGATCAAGTGATGAAGATCAAGTGATGAAGATCAAGTGATGAAGATCAAGTGATGAGGATCAAGTGATGAGGATCAAGTGATAAGGATCAAGTGATGAAGACCAAGTGATGAAGATCAAGTGATGAAGATCAAGCGATGAAGATCAAGTGATGAGGATCTAGTGATGAGGTTCAAGTGATGAAGATCAAATGATGAAGATCAAGTGGTGAAGATCAAGTGATGAAGATCAAGTGATGAGGATCTAGTGATGAGATTCAAGTGATGAAGATCAAGTGATGAAGATCAAGTGATGAAGATCAAGTGATGAAGATCAAGTGATGAGGATCAATTGATGAAGATACCTTGAAGTTATACATCGCAATCATTTCTTGCAATAGATGAGTAACTGGTTGAGGTTGATCACTTAACTGTCTCGCTGAAACAAAAAGACATCAAAAAAATTAAAGAAAATCACTTTAAAATTACCAGGTGGTAAAGGGGGTGGTTTATCACTGACAGGAATTGGTGGTAATGGTTTCAATTGTGTATTTGAATGGTAATTAACTGGTTGAATTGCTGGTGAATCATCTTTACATCCAGGATCATTCTTATTAACTGAAAGACAACATTGCCATTTGCCGGTGCTGTAAATTCGGGGGTGGTAACTGGTCTTCAACTCTTGTTTAACTTCTGCACAAGCTGAAAAGTTGATGATTAATTTGTATTTGTCATCATACGCAGGTTGGTGTAGAAAGTTGGAATAAAAGATTATGTCATCAAAACTGATTTGTTTCAAAAATTCAAAAAGTTTATAATTTTATAGAAGTTAGTTGAAGATCAAATATTTATAGGTAAAAATCTTAAGTACAAATACAACTTTCTTTAACTAACTCATAAATTATTTCAATTTATGAAATTAATAAACAAAATTAATGAATTCTTTCACTAAAATTTATTTTTTTTTATATAAAATAGAAACTTTGACAGTTCAAGATGTTAAATTGATAGAAATAATTTTTAATGATTCATAAACTATCATCAAAATAATCAAACCATCTTTAATAGCTTTTATCCAATCTTCTCTATCTTGCTTCGATCTTGCACAACAATATAGATAATACCCATCATGTAAGATCTAGAAAAGATTTGTTCATAAAATGCTTCATTTTCAATCTAATTACTTGAAAAGCGCTGGTCCTGTTTAAAGCGTCATCTCCAAGTTCTCCAACATAAGATACTTGACTCAGACGAAAACTTCCTTTAATTTTTCCCCTTTTCTAAGAAATAAATTTAAAAGTTTAGAATCAATATTTTGTTTATCTGTAAAAAGTTAAAAATTTTAGTAAAGAATATCTCAAAAAAAATTATAATTTAAACTTTTTTAACCTTACTGACTATTAATTAAAAATTTTATTTTTTTACTAATCATTTATCAAAAGCAAATAAACAAAATACTAATAAATGACTTAATAAAAAAACTAATTAAATTATTAGTTAATAAATTACTTCAACTGTTCCTTCATAATAAGAAATCTTTGCACAAGTTAAAACAAAGACACGGTCTTTAAAATTAGTTGGACTAAATGTTTTCATTTTCTGTGAACGTTTTGTAATCATTCCAACTTTCAGTTCTTTTTCAACTTTCCAATCTTCCATTTCAATTACAATAAAGATAACATGCTAAAATAGATCTTCATAAATTTCATAAATTTGATATTTTAAAGTGCTGGTCTGTAGATGAAATTATTAATTCTAGTTTTTTGGTAAACATTAATGATTCATAAATTGTTTTTAAAGTTTAATAATTTTGTAAAAAAGTTTTTATTGAAAAAAATTGTCAGAAATTTTTATTAAATTTTATTAAAAGATTTTTTTCAACTAAATATTTAAATTAATTAAATATTTAATTATTAAATTTAAAATTAAATTATAGAAATTATGAATTAAATAAATATCCTTTAAATAATGAATTATATTAAAAATAAAGAAACAAAAAAAATTAAATTTTTAAATTAAATTTTTACTGAATAAAAATCTTAGGAAAAAAAATTTATAAATTTCTAAAAAAGCAAAATTTAAAAAATAATAAATTATAAAAAATAAGAATTTTATGAAATTTTGAAGTCTAAAGTCCTTAAAAACAAAAATAAATTCTAAAATTAGTTTCTTTAAAGCTTTTAATAGTTTAAAAATCAACAAATATTTTGCAGCTTAAGTTAAAAAAGTAAATAAAAAAGTAAATAAAAAAGTAAATAATATATATTAAAAATTAGATTTATTCAAACTAAATAAAAGAATAACTTTAAAAATTCTAATAAATTAGTTTTAATAATATAAAAAATTCAAATAATAAATATAAAAGAAAAAACAGATTTCTATAAAATCAAAAAATTCTGATTTTCTGATCATCATAATAAACAACTGTAATTTTACAATCAACAAAATTACAGTTTCGCCCAATTAAGTCATCCTATAAAAAATCGAAACAAAATATGCAAACTAAAAAGTAATTTATTAAATGAGTTTTCAAAAGTATTTTTAAATCTATTTTTAAATAAAAAGAAAATAGCTCAACGAATTTTCAATTTTCGTTTATAATGAAAATTACTTTAAGAAACTAAAACTTACTCTTGAAATTAAAATATTAAAAAAAAATAGACAAAATTTAAATTTAACTTTTTTAAAAAATAGTGAGACATTTTTTAAACTTTTATGGGATTATTTTTTTCTTAATAAAAACATTCTGCAAAAAAATTTATTCTTAATAATATTTATAAAATTAAAAACTATAGAAAGATTGAAAATTTTTTAATCAACTATTATTATTTAGATATTTTATTTATCAGAAAAATAAGTTGATTTTTACCAATTATTTTGTAGCTGCTTACTACATTTCTAGCAAGTTAGTAAAAGCAATAATAAAAGCTGATGAAAAAGGGAGTTTATTTCGAACGAATTATTATCATTTTTTTGATGTTTAAGATCGAGTATTGAATATGCGAAGCAAAAAAGTACATCGATCTGGAAAATAGGAAAACTAAAAAAGTTCCAATTCAATAAATCTTTATTTAAATCTTTATCTTAAATCAAAAGTCAACTTTAAACAAAAATTTGAACATTTATTTGATATATTCTAAGTTTAACTAAAAGATTATTATTTTTAGTAAAATGTTGTTTATATAGAGGCTACTGCTAAAGATGAAACATTTGCTGCGCAGTTTTCTTGGAGTTTCTTGGGTTATCTAAATAAACTTTCTTTTACTTAATTTCGTTGAAATTATCAGTTGTAAAAAGTTGTTTAAATACATTTTGTATAAAAGTTTTTCTTAACTTGTTCTTCATACATAGATGATTTTATTTTAAGAATGATATTTTTTACTGTAACTTCTTTTATACGGCTTTTTTTACTTATTAAGTTCAAACAATTTCTTTATTAACATTTTTGATAAAAATAAACATCAAAAATAATTATTATTTAAAATATTAAGCTGACTAAAACATTTCTACAACTCAATAAGTTATTAAAAACATTTTCTCCTAATATTTAGATTTTTAATCAAATCTAACTAAAATGGGTTTTTCAACAAAATCCCAGATTAGATAAAATCAGATATCTTGGAGTTGTCCGAAATGCTCGGAGGTTGAAAGACTCAAAGTCTTCAAAATTTTATCATCAAAATGAAGATTCTTTTATCACTAGAAAGCTATGAAGCTGATTAAATAGAAATTAAAATTTTGATGAGTTCTAAGAATACTTTCTATATTGTAGAAAGTTCAGAAGTTACAAAAAACTCAGTTCCAATATTTATTAATAATATTTATTAGTATTTACAGAATTACAACAAAAATAAACAAAAAATACAAAGAAATAAGAATAATGAAGCAGCTGAAGATGTTTCCAACAATTTAGAACCAGATATAAAACCATTTTTCAATTTTATATTCCAGTTTTCAGTAACTGAAGTTTCTGTTGTCACAAAAATTACAACTTTCAAATCACAAATGATTACAACTTTCAACAAGGTATGCAGCTGGCGTCGCAGGAGCTGTCACAACGACACTGACAAGCTGCATACGAGGCTCCAACTCCGGTTTTAAACTCAGAGTTTTGTGTCTTCTAGAAGTTGTTGTCTTACGACTTACAAGGCCCTTCTACCCGGGTTTTTATGGACTTTTTGACCCACAAATAAACCAATGACTGAAAAGCAAATCTTATATGACTTTATACTTTTAAGGCTACATTTATACAGATAAACGCAATTGTCTTTCTTCTGTTATTAGCTTCGTCAGTTCTGAGTTGCTTCATAAAATATGAACTTTTAATATCTAGCTGTTTAAACGAGAATCTTATTATAAATCTACTCATTTTTTTGAAGTAATTTTGTTTGTAAAATCAGATAGGTGTTATTTATTTATTTTGTCTCGAATATTTTAAGCAGTTTAGTATTTTGTTGTTGTAACAAAGAATTGTATCTTTACCACCGTAGCTTGCTTCTGTTTGAATTTATTTATTATTTAAAAGTTACAAAAATTATAAATTCCAAAATGATTTTTAATTTGATGAAAATGAAGATATTATTTTTGTGGATTTTTAAAACATAATTTTTTTATGTTATGAAGAATTGTATTTTTATAGTATTTGGGATGAACGGTTATTTTTCTACTGTAAAGATGACTAAATCAAGTGAGTGGGAACTAAATCTGGGTAATGAGCCAATTGAAAGTTCTAAAAACTAATTTTAGAGAATAATTTTTCGAAATTTCAGATAAATATTTTGATGAAGAATTTATTTACTTGAAAAGAGAAATCAACAATTTTCTTCAAGTTAACAAATAAACTTTTTAATCTTAAATGACAACTGTTTCAACTAATTCTGATTTTCTAGATTTTTGTGAAGTGATTTTTAAAGACTTTTATGAAGATCTTGATGATCGATCATCAACAAGTTTGGTGTTTAATTTGATCAATTCGTTTAATCCTGAATTAAGGAGCAAATGTTGGGACTTTGTGTCCAACACAACAACAAGTATCAACTTAAAATTTAAATTTGAACTTTGATAAAATTTTCTGTTGCATTTTCTTTTAGTTTAATATTTATTTCTAATTTGAATATTCAGAAAGATCAGAAGATCTAATATCGGATTTTTTATATTTTTCTGATTAATTTCTCGTTTCCGTCGAATTATTGACAAAAATCTTCTTTTGAAAACTTCTAATTTATTTCTCATCTCACAAAAAAGAGGTTTTAAACTTCAATTTGAAGATCTATCTCTTCTTAATCTCCTCTTTCTAAAACTTTTCTTCTTAATTTGCTGAAAAATTTGACAAAAAAAAATTCCTTAAATTTGTCAATTTAATAAAAATCTGAAAATCATTTTAATTTGATTTTTCAAAAGAAACAAAATATTAAAAGTAAAAATAAAAACTTTTTAAACTTTATTTATCATCTCAAAAACTCATAATCGTCAAAAAACTTTCCGATTTTCAGTCAGTTAACAAAAGAAAAACTTGGCGAGCTCTCATCAGTGCCACCTAGCGGTTTAAAAAATTTCCAAAAAATCCATTCAAGGATTTGTTACAAAACATTAAACTAACTACAAAGATGCCACTTTAAGTTGGTCCCGTTTTTCGTGTATGATTCGATTTTTAATATGCAAATAACGTCATCATGTGACTATCTCTCCAACTCGTATAGAAGTTTAGCAAGCATAGGAGAGCAGTCCATCGTACTCATCGATAATTCGATAATTTTGTGTTTATGTGTTTGCAGGAAACTAAAAATTGAAAATTAATATTTGGTTTGTTAGAAGAGAAGGAGGGTCACCTTTTCCCGACTTCTGAAAACTTCGCGATGTTTGTAAGGATCAGGGTAGATGTGAGACGGATACTGACACTGAGAGCATCTTCATTTTGATCCTAAAACTTTTTTTTAAGCAAGAGCGCCATCTAGTGGTGACTTACCGTGAAATCAGTAAAATCAGGTTTACCGCAATTCCGATAAAGAACCATAATCGAAGCATCAGCAGCCATTAGATCGATTTGAGCGTTCCCGCGGTTATGTTGTGTCTTCACGTGTGGCTGGAAACCAACTTTATGAGGTGAAGGGAGACACCCTGGACCACGTGGTTGGTTTGGAAGCAGATGACGTGATGTGGGAGGTAGACGGGAATGGGAAGGTCTTGGAGAGGTGATTTGGACTGATATGATTGGATTAGAAGTTTCCTGAAGAATTTTTGTTGTGAGAAAATGAAATTTTTTGATGAAAACTAACTTTTGGTGGTTGTTGATTTGTTCCATTAAATATAGCGGTTCCTACTAATACACGATTGTTACAAATCTTATTATTAAGAGATACTTCTAAAGATTTGATCTTCTTTTCATCTTTTAAATCAACTCCATTTGTTAGATGATCAAAACCATTTGATAATCTCACATCTTCATCAAATTTTAATTTCTTTTTCACTATCTTCTGATCTTCATCTAAATCTCTACAAACAAATCACGTGACTAACTGACATCTATCTCGACCTTAAACTTACTTGTCTCCGTTTACTTCACAATTGAAACCATTGACAAGAGGTTTCAAATCCACTTGCTTCGGTTTCTTGTTCGGGGGTTCCTCGATGACGTCATCGTGATTTCGTTTCAAGTTTTGTGATTTATCACCAACAGAAGGTCGTAAATCACTACGAAGTTGATAACCGGGTACAGGTAAAGGTGTCCGACGCCGTTTGATTCCTTTCAAACGTTCGTTTGTATTTGCAGCTTGTTGGCTTTGTCTGCAAAGACAGAAAAAAAAATTCAAAATTCGATATTCAAAAAATTCAAAATTCGATATTCAAAAAAAAAATCAAAATTTGATATTCAAAAAATTCAAAATTCGATATTCAAAAAAAAGTTCAAAATTCGATATTCAAAAAATTCAAAATTCGATATTCAAAAAGTTCAAAATTCGATATTCAAAAAAATTCAAAATTCGATATTCAAAAAAAAGTTCAAAATTCGATATTCAAAAAAATCAAAATTCGATATTCAAAAAATTCAAAATTCGATATTCAAAAAAAAGTTCAAAATTCGATATTCAAAAAAATCAAAATTCGATATTCAAAAAATTCAAAATTCGATATTCAAAAAAATAGTTTCAAATTGACATCTTTAGCTTATTGACAAAATAGTTCCTAAAATATTCGATTTAAATACAATTAATTTAGACAATAAATAATTGAATCACTAAAATTAAAATCATTATAACTAATTATACATCGATAATATGCAAATTAGATAATCTTACCGGACAATAACTTTGGGGAAGATCTCGACCAAGCAAGCGAGGAAAGGACTTGATTCCAAACCGACATTAGAATTAGTTTCATGAACAACAACAGCCTCTTTATATTCATTATAAAGATTTGAATATAACATTCCTTCGGCTTCAGCATCTTCACATAATTCCAAAGTCGCCCATAACCTTTTACAAGTTAATATAATTTGTTGAAGTGGTAGACGAGCTTCTAATTACCATAATTTCGTGAAAGATTCCAGACTTTGATCAATTTTGATATCAGAAGGTGGTGCCGGCATGTAATGAAATACAGGTGGTGCTGTTCGTAGCTCACTGTGTGTGTACATGCGACCCACACCTGATGGCTTGGACAGGACCATTGTTGGCCATTGTGGGGCGTTTGTGGTGGTCGTGGGCGGGTGTGAGTGAGGTGGGGGTCGGTTTGTAGGTGGTTGCGGGACAGGTGGTTGAAGGACAGGACCATAAGGGGCAGAACTATGTGGGACAGGTGGTTGGTTTGATTGCTGGACAGGTAGTTGAGGTTGTGGGACACGAGGGGCCGGACCATAGGAAACAGGTACACGGGGGGCCGGACCATGGGAAACAGATGGTTGAGGGACAGGTACATGAGGGACAGGTGGTTGAGGGACAGGTGCGTGGGCGATAGGTGGTTGAGGGACAGATGGTTGATGGACAGGTACATGGGGGACAGATGGTTGGTGGACAATTGGTTGAGGGAGAGGTGGTTGAGGGACAGGTGGTTGGTGGACAGGTGCGTGGGCGATAGGCGGTTGGTGGACAGGTGGTTGGTGGACAGTTGGTTGGTGGACAGGTGGTTGGTGGACAGGTGGTTGTGGGACAGTTGGTTGAGGGACAGTTGGTTGGTAAGGCATTGGTGAAGTTATTTTTCGGTGTGGGGTAAAACGTTCATATATTGGAGTTTGAGGTTGATAAATCGCTTGTTTCACTACTGCTCGATACATCGGTCGCGGCGTCGTCATTATTGGTTGCTTAGTTACCACGTGACGTTGTTCAGATGGATTAAAAGTTCGTGTATGATCTGGTGTAGCTGTTGGTACTAAAAAATTGAGATTAGATGATGTTGATGGTAGATGAAATAACTTTTCTACCTCTGTGAATAGTTGATGGGACTTTTGGTGGAATTTTTCGAGCTAAACGGATATTTGCAAAACTTTCCGATCGAAACATTCGAACATTTAATGTTACTAAGCACATAAAAATATCTAGAAAGAAAAGTAATCAGTAAACAGATGAGATTTTCAACGTTTGAACATCAAACCTATACTGCCGTTAATTAAAGCTAGTCTTGTGCATATATCTGTAGTTCCTAGTTTAGTTAGTCGATATAACATTTCAAGAGAAGCAAGTACAAGTTCAATGTCAGTTAAAACCAATGAATTGATAGCAGTAGTGAAGACTTCATCTTCTAAATGAACACACATTAGATTGAGATTACTTTCACGTCGACACAAGTTGCCAAGGATTTCAAAACCTAAAAATTGAATAAATTAGTTTGGAAATTGATTAGTAAACTTATAGATACCTCGAACTATTTGAAATTTATCCGAAGATGAGATGCAATTAAGTAGAAATTCGTAAAGGAGATCGTTCATTTGTCGTGAAAGAACATGAAGATCAATCTATGTAAAGTTTTGTGATTTAACTTTTCAAGATTTTGATATTCGCTTACATGAACTGAAATATTACTGAAAATGTCAAGACCGGTTTGTTTCAAAGCTGAGTAATCTGAATGTAAACACAGAAAGACGAAATTAATCATCGGTATATTCTTTGCTAGAAGTGTCACGTTGAAATGTTCGAATGAAAGGTTCAATAAAACCATCGCAATCTGCAAATAAAAAAACTTCTGTTAATGTTGATAAAATTGTATTTGTGAAATTATTTCAGTATTTTTAAGCTGGTTTGTTAATTACGAATTGAATTTGTCAAATTGTAATCGACTACGTCTGCTTAAAGCACCTTCAACCACTGGTGGTCGAGGAGTTTTTACAAGTCAAGGTGCTAGAAGCAAGTGAGTCTTCAGCAACTTCAACCACCAAACACAGGATTTGTTTACAAGACAAGTTATTATTGACTTGGTGTTGGTGGTCGAGGAGTTTTTACAAGTCAAGGTGCTAGAAGCAAGTGAGTCTTCAGCACCTTCAGCCACCAAACACCAGATTTGTTTGTAAGACAAGTTATTATTGACTTGATGTTGGTGGTCGAGGAGTTTTTACAAGTCAAGGTGCTAGAAGCAAGCGAGCCTTCAGCACCTTCAATCACCAAACACAAGGTTTGTTTGTAAGACAAGTTATTATTGACTTGATGTTGGTGGTTGAGGAGTTTTCACAAGTCAAGGTGCTAGAAGCAAGTGAGTCTTCAGCACCTTCAACAACCAAACACAAGATTTGTTTGTGAGACAAGTTATTATTGACTTGATGTTGGTGGTCGAGGAGTTTTTACAAGTCAAGGTGCTAGAAGCAAGCGAGCCTTCAGCACCTTCAATCACCAAACACAAGGTTTGTTTGTAAGTCAAGTTATTATTGACTTGGTGTTGTTGGTCGAGGAGTTTTTACAAGTCAAGGTGATAGAAGCAAGCGAGTCTTCAGCACCTTCAACCACCAAACACAAGATTTGTTTGTGAGACAAGTTATTATTGACTTGATGTTGGTGGTCGAGGAGTTTTTACAAGTCAAGGTGCTAGAAGCAAGCGAGCCTTCAGCACCTTCAATCACCAAACACAAGGTTTGTTTGTAAGACAAGTTATTATTGACTTGATGTTGGTGGTCGAGGAGTTTTTACAAGTCAAGGTGCTAGAAGCAAGTGAGTCTTCAGCACCTTCAACCACCAAACACAAGATTTGTTTGTAAGACAAGTTATTATTGACTTGTTGTTGGTCGAGGAGTTTTTACAAGTCTAGGTGTTAGAAGCAAGTGAGTCTTCAGCACCTTCAACCACCAAACACAAGATTTGTTTGTAAGACAAGTTATTATTGACTTGGTGTTGGTGGTCGAGGAGTTATTACAAGTCAAGGTGTTAGAAGCAAGTGAGTCTTCAGCACCTTCAACCACCAAACACAAGATTTGTTTGTAAGACAAGTTATTATTGACTTGTTGTTGGTCGAGGAGTTTTTACAAGTCAAGGTGCTAGAAGCAAGTGAGTCTTCAACACCTTCAACCACCAAACACAAGATTTGTTTGTAAGACAAGTTATTATTGACTTGGTGTTGATGGCCGAGGAGTCTTTACAAGTCAAGGTGCTAGAAGCAAGTGAGTCTTCAACACCTTCAACCACCAAACACAAGATTTGTTTGTAAGACAAATTATTATTGACTTGGTGTTGGTGGTCGAGAAGTTTTTACAAGTTAAGGTGTTAGAAGCAAGTGAGTCTTCAGCACCTTCAGCCACCAAACACCAGATTTGTTTGTAAGACAAGTTATTATTGACTTGGTGTTGGTGGTCGAGGAGTTTTTACAAGTCAAGGTGCTAGAAACAAGTGAGTCTTCAGCACCTTCAACTACCAAACACAAGATTTGTTTACAAGACAAGTTATTATTGACTTGGTGTTGGTGGTCGAGGAGTTTTTACAAGTCAAGGTGAATTTATCCACAACTTTTACGACAGATGGAAATAAGGTTAGAGGTTGTTACCTGAAGTACTCGTTGTCCTTCATATTCCTGAACACCTTCAGCTCGACTTGGTCGAAACAAGAGATTCCTGTTGTAAGGGGGCGTGTGTTGATCTCTACAAGAGCCAGGGAAAATTGCTTCGAGTAATCGACGATTAGAAACAGTTTCATTCCAGAACTTTTCAAAGTCATGACCAGTGGACTTCTTCCAGTGCAGACCAATTTCCTTAAGCGACCCTACATCTAGTAATTTAACAAATTCATCTTCTAATCCAACAACAAATCATCAAACTGACCATCTGATACAATCCCAGCATGTAAGAGCAAAGCATCAAGGATATGTGGACAGTTAGGAAGTCGTAGTACATGGCGTGACTCGCCAGACAGTAAGGTGCAGGCGTTGATAGCAAAGTCTACTTCATTAGGTAGACAGGAGATGAGAGCATGAACTAGCTTGCTATATGAACGTTCATGGGTTGTTGGTTTGTTTTTGCGCCATGTTAGTGAAGAATAGTTTCGATCTGAAAATGAGATCTTGAGATATGATGAGGATTAGATGATGATCTGACCGTGAAAGACTCGATAGCGGTTTGAGTCGTGATGACGCGATAGTTCTTCTTCACCGAAAAAGTTAATTCGTTCAAACTTTTCGAGATATCTGAAGTCAATAAAAAGTTTTGGTCAAAAATATCATTTAAATAATTTAATTAAGTTGTTAAGTAGTTGAAATAGTTAATCCTCAGCAACTTCAACCACCAAACACAAGATTTGTTTGTAAGACAAGTTATTATTGACTTGGTGTTGGTGGCCGAGGAGTTTTTACAAGTCAAGGTGCTAGAAGCAAGTGAGTCTTCAGCACCTTCAACCACCAAACACAAGATTTGTTTATAAGAGAAGTTATTATTGACTTGGTGTTGTTGGTCGAGGAGTTTTTACAAGTCAAGGTGCTATAAGCAAGTGAGTCTTCAGCACCTTCAACTACCAAGCACAAGATTTGTTTACAAGAGAAGTTATTATTGACTTGGTGTTGTTGGTCGAGGAGTTTTTACATGTCAAGATGCTAGAAGCAAGTGAGTTTTCAGCACCTTTAACCACCAAACACAAGATTTGTTTGTAAGACAAGTTATTATTGACTTGATGTTGGTGGTCGAGGAGTTTTTACAATTCAAGGTGCTAGAAGCAAATGAGTCTTCAGCACCTTCAACTACCAAACACAAGATTTGTTTGTAAGACAAATTATTATTGACTTGGTGTTGGTGGTCGAGGAGTTTTTACAAGTCAAGGTGCTATAAGCAAGCGAGTCTTCAGCACCTTCAACCACCAAACACAAGATTTGTTTGTAAGACAAGTTATTATTGACTTGGTGTTGGTGGTCGAGGAGTTTTTACAAGTCAAGGTGCTATAAGCAAGTGAGTCTTCAGCACCTTCAACTACCAAGCACAAGATTTGTTTGTAAGACAAATTATTATTGACTTGGGGTTGGTGGTCGAGAGGTTTCTACAAATGAAGGTGCTAGAAGCAAGTGAGTCTTCAACACCTTCGACCACCAAACACAAGATTTGTTGGTAAGACATGTTATCAGTGACTTGATGTTGTTGGTCGAGGAGTTTTTACATATTAAGGTGCTAAATCAATTAATGTAGGTTCACAAATACATTTTGCAGGTTTTTAAATTACATGAAACTTTAAATCTCAAAATAGTTTTTATCAAATATAGTTCTTCATTTAAAGTGATATAAATATCAACTTTGTAGAATAAAAAGATTCAAGATATATTATATAATGCTAGTTTTTTAAAACTTAGAAACAAATTTGAAAATTACTTGTGATACAGATTTCGAAGACCATAACTCAAACTTGCTCCAGATGAATTAAACTTTTCATAGACAAACTCTTCCCATAATTCTTGTTTACAAACCTAACAAGAGATTTTAAATCAAACAAACTATCAACTACAACAAGTACTTATGTTTAAAATAAGATTTTTTATATTTGCTGTAAAATAGAAAACTTACTTTTGCATAACCTCCATAAGAAATTACTTTATGATATAATTCATGAAGGTCTATTGGTTTGCCGGCTAAGTTTGGATAAAGTGGGTAATTTTTTCTGAAAATGTAATTAATGAAACATTTATAGAAGCTAATTAATAAGATTATATGAAAAAATATAAATTAAAAAATAGAAACAGATTTTTATGAAAATAAAAAGAATTAGTTTTAATTATAATTGAATCAATTTAAATTAGATATATTAAAATCACAAAACTAAATCGATATTAAAAAAGAAGTTTATAAAGTAAAAAATGGAACACCTTAATTTAATGAATAGTTAGAAAGTAAATAATATTTATTGAAAATATAACCAAAAATAGTTATAACAGAATATAAAACAAAATACATTTCAAAAATTATAAAACCCTGATAGATTTTACAAAAACTTTTAAAGTAATTTCAGTTTATAATTACATAATTCAACAATTATCATTAAATTCTAACATTTTTAATTTCAATCAAATGAAATTTAGTTG
Organism: Pegea sp. RAD2-039; assembly: GCA_034620365.1. NCBI lineage: Eukaryota > Metazoa > Chordata > Thaliacea > Salpida > Salpidae > Pegea > Pegea sp. RAD2-039. The sequence goes on from JAQGEQ010000063.1 coordinate 49,595, forward strand.
GTAAAAATTAAGATCTTTAAAATACCCAACAAAAAAACACATTTAGTGAAAACTCACCCAGAAGAATGAAGATATTGTTTAAGCTCTTCTAAAAATGAGGCCTTTTCACTGTCCATAATTTCCACTACCACATTTCAACAATAACAAAAAAGCTTTAATCTTCAATAATTGCTGAAACAAGAAAGTTAAATGAGTTTACTAAAGTGTAAAAGATAAAACGAAAGAATAAGGTATTAAATTAAATAACTATTTAGTTATAAAGTTTAAAATATAATTTATTTTATCAACCATAGACTTGTAATTCTCTAAAGGTTCTAATTAGCTAATGTAATAAACTGTTTTTTTACAACAAAATCAGTTTTAAAATTTTATTAAAAAGTAATAAGAAGAAATTAAAAGGATTTATAATGGAAAAAAAGTACTTTAAGTTTAAAATAATTGTTTTAAATTCTAGATTTTTCAATTCTTAATGTTTATTACATTTTATTTATATTGATTTAACCTTAAAACAAACAAACAAAATTATTAGGTTTAAAAATCTTTAAATAAAATTATAAGAAAATGTAAAAAGTAAATTAGTTAATCAAAAATATTTTGATATTTGAAGAAATTGAATAAATAGTTTGAATATTGAATAATTAAAGAGAATGAATTATTTTAATGCATAGTAACATTATAAAAGAGAAAAGAAAAAATAGTTACAAAAGAAAAAATAAATTGATCAAATACAAGACCCAAACAAATTGATTAGAAAAAAAAATACTATGTTCGTTAACATACAACATTAGCAAGCTAATGATAAAACCATTTAAATTAAACATATATGTCATAAAAAGCTACTTTAAATAAGCTGCTAGAAGCTATTCAATCAGCAATTGATACTACTACTATTTCTTGATTATGTTTTGACTGAAATATATACAAATATACTGGATTTAAACCAATTTATCTAGTAAAAATCAAAGTTTTATACCTTCAAATGGACTAAATGAAGTTTATGATGAAGATATAAAATGATATTGAGAAAAAATATATTCTAAATAATAAAAAGATGAAAAAAAAATCATTTTCACAACTTTAAAAAGCAATATGTTTTAAATAAAGTGTTTACTAAACTTTAAAAAAAAGTTTTTTATTTAATTACAGTTACATGTTATTTTTATAACACATGAAAAAGATATAAACAGCTATAAGACAATAGAATGAAAAATATAATCGATATTATACCTTAAAAATCAAAATTATATTCTATTTGAAATGTATGAATAATATTAGAGAAAAACAAATGTTATAAGCAAGCAAATTGTAAGAAATACAACAAAAACTGCTTTTTACAATTAATTATTTATGTTATAAAATTTGAAACACATTAAAAACATAAATGTAATAATTGTTTAATAAATTAATATTTCATTTAAATTTTAAAATGAATATATCTACCCTAACTAAACCAAAAAAATTTAAAATAAAAATATAATCTAAATGTAAAATAATTTTCTAAAAAGCAAACAATGCAAGACACATTTTACTAAAACAAATACAAAAAAAATAAAATATTTAAAATTATAATTACTTATCAATAAATAAAAAATGCAAAAAAAGATATTAATTAAATTATTTAAACAATAAAAAATATCAGATTATATCAAAAATAGTTAAGGTGATTTTATTAAAGTTTTTATTTAAAACAAATAATGGAATAAATTAATTTTTCAATCAATATAAAAATTATGAAACAAAAGCTCATTATATATTTTAAATTGATCTAATTGTTTCTTGTTTATGTAGTAAAACAGAAACTAAATCATTTAAAAATAATTTAATATATTAGTTATTAAAAAATATATAAAATGTTATATATCTGATATAAAAAACTCTAACTTTTTATATAAATTTATCCTAATAAATTGATAATAAATGTAACTTATAGAATAAATCAATACAATAAATACAAAAAGATAAGTTTAGAAGTAACAAAAGACAAAGTATAAAATTAATAATCTATCCGACATGCTGAATGTGGTTGAAACTTCATAACCTTTTTCCACAGAAAAATTAATCAATTAGTTTTTAATAAACGTTTTTCTATAAAAAAAAGAAAATATCTGTTAAAAGTAATCAAATTGTAAGATATAAATAAACTATTTTTTCAAATATATAGAATACTTACTAAATAACTTTAAAGTTAAAATTTCTATAAAAAAGAAAATATTAAAAAGATTAAATTTGTAAATATATTTAGAAAAGAAAACTAATTCATACTTGAAAAAAAACTTACAATAAATTTACAAGTTTAATAATTTAATAATAATTAATTGTGAATTTCGATAAATTTAATTTTAAAAAAAAGTCTTAATCAACATTTTATTTAAATTTAAAACCCAAATAAAATTAAAAAAAATAGAAATAATTTTATTTTATAATTTAGTTAAAAATTTAGAATATATAAACGGCAATAATATAAAAAGAATAAAAAATAAAACTTTCTTATTTCTAAAAAACATTAAATTTTTATATCAAATAAAAACTTTATAATAAAAAAACAATTTACAACAAAAAAATTAAAAAAAAATTAACTTCAGAAAGTAAAGAATAAAAAAATAACCCGCTAAAGTAAAACTAATTGTACAGACGATTGTGATAAATAAGTAAAGCACTAAAAAATATACGTATTTATACTATGCACACTTTAACAGACTAGAAAATGGAAAAATAAATTCCTCGAATACAACAGGTAGAATTTGCCGCTGACAAAAACGCTTTTCAAATTTTGCTTACAATAATCTGGTGGTAGTAGAAAATATTTCTGGCCTAGTTAAAGTTAAATCGCAATTCTCGTCACGCCTCACTGCGCACGCTTCACTTAAAAGAAAAACTGTGAGAAACAAAATCTCTTTTACTCGCCTTAACTGGCGGTGCTACTTTTTATTAAGATTCAGTAAGCGCTCTTAATTTAATAGTTGCAAAAGAAGTTCTCTTAATAATATCTAAAGTAATTTGACCGCTATGCAAATTTTTAGATGAAAATTTAGTAGTTGTTAGAAGTTATTAAGGAACTATTTTTTCATACTGACGTCATCAAGAAATGTTTTCAGGGCGGCTATCTTTTCTAGACTGCAACAACATGTTAAACTAACCACTTTTTAATTTACTTCATTTGTTAATTTATATTTTACAATATCGAAATAAAAAATAATTTTTTTTCAGCCTTGCTGAAATTTATATAATTTAAAAATTTATTTTAAAAAGAATTAACTTTTTATTATGATAAAAACTTATTCATCTTTATATTGACACCGATTAAATTTATTGAAAATTGTGTCTTATAATTTTCTTTTTTTTTTTAAAGTAGAATTATGAGAATGCAGTTTCTAGTTTGAATAAGCAGAAGGCATTCTCGCAAAGCCTTTTCTCTCTCTCTTATTCATGAACTCGTCATTGACACTAATACAAAGTAAAACAAATAATGAATTCGCTTGTATTTGTCATTTACTATTTCCGAATGATCCGCCATACTTGAAAATCTTTAAATAAATAATTTTGTTTATTTTTATCGTTTTACTATTTGAAGATGTTTCTTAAAATTTAAAGTTTTAAATAATCGATTAAATTAAAGAAAACATTTTTAACAAATTTAAAAGTTATTCATATAAACGTTAAATCAAAACGTAATTTTTATTCACAATATAAATACCATTTATATATAAAGTTATGAAAAATGTTTATTTATTTAATCTATCTTGTTTATCTATAGAAAGACTTCTTAAAATTATTACAAAAAATTTAGTATTAAAATGAAAATTCAATTAATTACACCTTTTATAAATTTTAAAGTTGTTATAATTTGATAAGAAAAACAACAACAAAAAACAAACTACAAAAGACAAGATGACAAACTTAAATATAAAGTTTTAAGTAATTGTAGAACTGTTCTATAAACTTCTAGATATAGACTTAATTTAGGTCAAGATTTAATTCGTTCTTTATAATTTTGATTAACTTATAAACCTTTAAAGCTATCAATTTTAAACTAATTTATTTCTAAACGTTTCTAAATCATTTTATAATTATATCAATAAATTAAAATAGAATTTACTTCAAGTTTAGAAAAGTATATCATTTGATAACAAATACTAATAAAACTGGAATCACATTTTAGTAAAGTGTTTTAAATAAATCCATATTATAGGTAAATAAGCAACAAAAAATTGTTTAATGTTTTCTCTATCTACTCAGGAATTTGTTCTTAAACTTTATAGTAAAATTATCAGCATTTTACTTAAAGTTAAGTGACATAAGTTAAACGGTTTTTGAAACTTTGTCAAATACAATTATGTTTGCTTTATAGTTCATGAACCACACCAAGCAAAAGATTTTTTGATTTTATTTATTGAATAAACATTAGAATCTACTATAAGTTACAATACTACTAACAAGTATTCATTTTTCAAATAACTTTTATTAACTCATAATAGTTAAAATGCATATTTAACTTGCATTTAAACATTTTATTTTAACTTAAATGATTTATTCTACGACTTTATACCAAATACAATAACTTTAGCTACTTAAAAAAAAACTAAATAAATTTTTGTTTGGATGCATTTACAAAAAAGGCTTAAAAATAATTCAAATAATCATTTTTAAAACTGTATTAAATTCATCAAAAATTGTTTCTTTAAAGCTAATTAAATTATTATTTTATCTGTAATTGTAAAAAGTGTTTATAGTTATCAAAAGAATGTTTTTAAAAATTAAAAGTTTAATTTTTCTTTCCACGATTTTTGTTAGAATTTTTTACAGATACTTAAACATATGTTTCTTTTCAAACTAAGTATTTCAATCATCTAAAACTTGATAACAAAAGTGAATCACATTAAAACAAAGCTACAATCGGTTGTAATAACTTATTTTTGTAGAAAACTGTTTAATATTTAGTTTTTATTAACAACTAGTAATAAACTTTTAAACTTAACTCATTTAAAAACTTTTTCTTGATATTTTAAATTACTAATTAAATATTAAGAAACAAAATAGAAATATTAACTCAATTGATTTATATTCTTTATATAGCAAAAGTGAGTTTTTTTGTCAAGTTTTAGAGAATTTAGATCTTAAAATGTGATTTTAATTTTATAGCTATTTGATGTAGAGGTTTATAATTGAAGATTACCTTTTGTACAAAAAACTTTGTCTAAAACAAAATATTTTAAATATGAATATCAAACTTTTTTTAATTTTTATCAAGAATCTATCATATATATCAAAGTTTTATTTCTACATTTTTAAAAAACTTTTAATAGAGTTTAATTTGTTTTAATTTCAAACAAACTTAAATAAAACTATTAGATCTTTCGATTTTAACAAATTTGAGTTTTTTGTTTACCTAAATTATCTTATATTCAAACTTATCTAAAAGCACGTGACAAAAAAGCCCCTTAAATACAAGCTTGTTGAATTTTATTCAAATTTTAAAAAGAAAAAAGATATTGTAGATCCTGTTGTATAGAGAAAAGAGTTTTAAAAGGTATTAGAGTAATTTAATTAAAATAAAAAGTAAGTTTAAAAATTAAATAAGAATTATTATAACATTGAGCTCATTTAAGTATAAAGATAAAAATAAATTTAAACTTATCACCAATAATTTCATTTTAAATCTAATTTAGCTAATCAAAATTGTTCAAAAAGATCTTAAAAACCAAATTTCAAAGACTAATATGTAAATTTACAAAATAGTATTAGAAATATTTGTTTGATTTTTACTGTTTCAAGAATTTCAAGCTACAAAAATTAATAATAAATTATTTGTAGGTGTCTATAGTTAAGTAATTTTTTATACTAAATTGTTGTTGTAGTAAGAAAAGTATTTATTTTAAATGAAACATTAAATCAAAAACTTTTAAAACATTTTAATAACTATAATTTAAAAAATATAATCAGTTCATTAATTCTGAATTGTGAAAACTGTAATCTTAAACTATTTGCTTGAAAAATAATTTAAGTCACATGATCAACATGTGCTTAAGATAGCGACTAAAAAACGTTGAGTTTTATAGTACACATTAATTCAGAATTTTCTTGGAATTGTGAGTTTGAAACTCAACCAATTTCTCAATACAAATTGACTTAATTTAAATTAAATAAATTATATTAAAAGGTCGACGATTGACTGTTGATATTCAAAATATTGATTTTTAAAGTTAGAAAATATTTATAAAGATTATTATATAGTTTTATTAAATATTTGTTTCTAATAATTTTTGCAAATTGAGAAGCTAGTTGCAAAACTTAAATAAAAAAAACTTCAAACTTTTTCCTTGTTCAACACCTTATAAATATATTCTTGAATAATTAAAAATAATTTCTATAAAGATGAAAGTAACAAATTACTTAGAAACTTTTAAGAAAACTTTTTTCATCAAAAATTATTTCTTCATTGTAATGTTTAAAAACTTTTTAATCTTTTTGAACTAGTAGTTTTTCAGTTTACAATATTTCGAAATTCATTTATTTTATTCAACAAATTGCTCCCAATATAAAATTCTAATAGCTAACAAACAATACTAGCAACAGAAAGATCTTACAAACAAACCAAAGTCGGGAAAGGATGAAGATAGAATCAAAAGAAGATGTTTAAAGTCTCTCAAATAACTTTTGGAAGTTGATCAAAAGGTTCGATTTATTTCTAGAATGATGGTTTGTGATTTCCACCTTTGTTGAGCAAACAAGTAACTTGTATTGAGTCTTAGTAAAGAATGTTGATGAAATCCAAACAGTTTCAGATATTCCTGTTTTATTTTAGAATTCAAAATCATTAAATTGTCTTTCAAAAGATTTAATCAGATATTCTACAACGAAAATGGGCTAAAGTAGAAGAAATAAGATTGTGAAAGAAGGAACATTTGTTCCAACCTTGTAAGCTAATTGAAGTGGCAAATGTAGAAGACTTTATCTGAGGTAGATCTCTCTGTGTTAAAAGACATCTATACTGTAGAAAGATGGAGAAATAGTTTAGATAGAAATAAGATTGTCGAAAAATTCAGTTTTTCTTCTTATACTTTCATAAAAATATTTTTAGTTAAAATCAGCTGATAAGAATTCTACAAAATTGGATTCCTGAAAAGTTGGAACTTATTTTTCATCATAGAAAAGTTCTTTAACTTCAGAATATTCTTTACTTGTTCATAAAGACAAAAGTTTTAAATCAAGTAGCAAAATTCAATCTGTGTTTCCACTAACAACAATTTAATAAATATTAAAGCTTCTGTATGTTTCCGAAACTTTTTCTAATAAATTTTAAGAAATTTTCTTTTCAAGCAATCTAGCAAAAAGTCTATAAAATCTCTAAATTTGAATTTTTAAATATCAACGAATGTTTTGAAAATTTCATCTTTTTAATCTTCTTTTAAGATCAAAAGATTTATGAGTTCAAAAAATTATTCAGAAATTCCAGATTTTTTGCGTAAATATATTTTTATCATTTTTAATTAAAAACACAGATGGTCTTATTAGCAAACTAATTTACAACTCTCTCTAAAAACAGATTTATTTAAATTTATAGAAACAGAATCTCGTAAAAAGGTTAATTAGTTTGAATAAAAAACGAAACAAACTTTAATCAAAAATCACTGAATTTTTAGATAAATGGAAATTTCTTAAATTTCTTGAAAGATAAAAATAAAAAATATCCAAAAATGATATTAAATTATGCTTTCCTTTATTTATAGATTTTTTTATTAATTTAATGATTATATTGATATACTTTTTACTTCGTCTATTGACTCATATAACAGTTTTATTAAATTTACAAATCAAATGATTTATCTTAACTTAATCACATCAATACTTCTGTTATTTACACCAATAATATTTCAATATTCTCATCAACACTATGTCCGTGTAATCACTGGTATAAATGATGGCATCAGTTCATTTCATATTAATTAAACTTCTAATAAAATATTCGTTTCTAGATTATTAAATCAAACTAATTGAAGATAGCTGAAAGACTTTTAATCAAAAGTTGTGGGCATCTAAAAGAAAACATTTTTCTGAACAAAATATATAAAGTTGAGATATTCAATTGGCTTTGTGCTGAGGAAACTCCATATTGTTTGTGAAGAAACAAAAGTGTGAAAAAGACTTCCTCTGAGAAGTAAAGACATTCGTATCATGATATTGTGTCCGTACTATGACCACTGGTATAAATGATGACATCTGCAATGGTCGTTAACATAGAAAGACTGATATTAACAACAAGCGTCTAAATGATCCAAAACTCCTGAGAATGTGTGTTAGTGGGATGTGCTCTCTTTAGGCATCCCTTCGCATTTATATATATAAAATAAAAAATATAAAATAAAAAATATAAAATAAAAATGATGATATTTTATTCAATCATTAAAGTAAAAAGTTATTAGTTGAGACTGATTAAGTTTATTTCCATTATTTTATTTGTTAATAGTTTCTTTATTAGTGAGTATTTGATAACTTTATTTATATCTTATATTAATTATATTTATTTTAGATCACCAAAAAAATTTTTTTAATTTAAAAAAACTTTTTGAAAATTTGAATTATTATTTAAATTATTTGATGACAATTTCACGAAAATGTCTTTTTTGGCGTTTTTTATTTTCTGCCGTTTCGCTTCACTACTCGCGGCATAAATAAATTTTAAATTTTCGAACATGCATTTAAATAATCTTAATTTATCTATTTTTATTAATTAAGTTTATTTTGCTTTTATTTTTTAAATGTTTTTTAATAATATCAAAGTTTATTTATTTAGTATTTAAAATATATTAAAAGTAACAAAACGAGTTTTTATAAATTATTTTATTTAATTTAAAGAATTTATAAAAAATGTTTAAAGTTTTCTTTACTTAATTTATTTTTTTTAAATTGTTTTTATTTTTGTGATTTCCACTTTATTAAATATTTTAAAATTGAATAGAATTAGTTTTCTGTTAGTTGATGTTGTTTTAGAATTAAATAAATCTTTTTATATTTTTTTGATTTAAAAAATTATTTTTATGAAATTATAATTTTCATTTATTTTCTATCTTCTCAGATTTATGGATGAAAATGGAATCAATTCAAATGAAATCTCAATTAAAATTCAATCTTTTAGCTTTAGGATTTGATTTTAAATCTATTTCAAATTCTCAAAATTTTACTTTTGACATTTTAGAAAAACCCAGCAAAAAGATTTTTGAAATTGTAATTCATTTCATCATTTGCAAAATCAAACCATCTCTAGCTACTAAAAGACTAATACCAAATTGTTCTGATAAAGAAATAGGTGATAGATTTAGAAAAGCTATTGAAGGAACTCTAACAAATTTAAGAGATGAATTCTCAGATTTTCTAATTCCTAAATTTTCTAAAACACTTCTAAAATCTCCAAAAGGACCGCCAGTTATTGAACTTTTATTTCAACTTTCTATTTTAGCTCTTTTTCAAAGCTTAGGTGGATATAAAGATTCAAGTATTTTGGTGCCTGTTAAGTTAGATTCTGACTTGGTAGTTGAACAACTTCATACTTATAAGCTTGCAGCGCTTTCTACTTATAATAATCTGTGTTTTGATATAAAAGAAAATAAAAAAAACCAAAATAAAATTAAAAAGTTTCTTGAAGAACAACTTGATAAAAAAAATCAACTTTTGGTGAAGAAATTGAAACTAGAAGAAAGATATGAAAGATCAGTTGAAAGAAGAGAAGATAAAGTTTTATTGAGTGGAAATGAAATCGAAAAGTTGAAAGAAATTGTTCAGAATTACTGGAATCAAGTTATTGGTGCTGTTGGTTCTACTAAAAACAAATTTGGAATATTTCAACGAGCTTTAGATGTTTATAAAAGTAAAAGAGTATTAGATGGTGAAAAATTAGTTCCTAAAATTCCTTCAATATTAAAAGAGAAATTTGAAGTTGAATTATATACAGAAATTGGAGATAAATTCCTTGAAAATGGTTTTGTAGATTTAATCAAGTTACCTTTGTTGTGTAATTATGCTTTAAAAATGATGAAGAATATTATAGAAGAAACTAATTTTTCTTCTTTATCTTCTAAACCTAATAACTTAGAAGAAGATTTGAAGCAAGGAAGTTATGAAGTAGATCTTCTTACAAAGATTTTAAAAGATTTAAAAGATCAATTAGAAGATTATGAAGAAAATTCAGAAGCTTTGAAACAGAAACTGGATCATATTTATTCTGAATCTTATAAACAACTTCAAATGAAATCTATAAATAATTTGAGTAAATCATTTGATCTTTTACTTGTAGATGATCCAATTGATGAAGATGTTGTTAAAGATGAATATTTTGAAAGTGAATCTTTTAAAGAATCATTAAAAGAGATTGTAGTTGCTCCTGATCAACAAAAATTGTTGGAATATTTAAAAGCATCTGAAAAAGTAGAAGCTGCTGATACTTTCATGTTCAAGGACTCTGATCTTTCAGAAGATGAATCTGAGCCCTCTAAAACTGATCTCTCTAAAACTGATCTCTCTAAAACTGATCCTTGTAAAACAGATCTCTCTAAAACTGATCTCTTTAAAACTGATCTCTCTAAAACTGATCCTTGTAAAACTGATTCCTCTAAAACTGATCTCTCTAAAACTGATCTCTCTAAAACTGATCTCTCTAAAACTGATCTCTCTAAAACTGATCTCTTTAAAACTGATCTCTCTATAACTGATCTCTTTAAAACTGATCTCTCTAAAACTGATCTCTCTAAAACTGATCTTTGTAAAACTGATCTTTCAGATGAGGATCTCTCTGATAAAGATCTCTCTAATGAAGATCTCACTGATGAGGATCTCTCTGATGAAGATCTAGATGAATTAAAACTTCTAAAAGATGATTTAGAATCTTCATTTAAAGGATGCAGACATCCAGATAATTCATCAGAAAGATCTTCATCAATCTCTTTAAATGATTTCTCTTCTAAAGATGATCTTTCTTCCTCATCACGTGATAAAGATCGCAAAGACGCGGCTATGAACAAACTAGCTGATATGATCGTCGAATCGACGTTGAACGATGACGTCACTGATGATAGTTGGTTGCTAGGCGACGTCGAAGGTCTTTATGACGAGGAAGCTTTTAAGACTAAGAACAAAATTGAAAGAACTCCGGAGCAGAAATCTTGCTCTTCAAAGATCATGGATCCTTTGATCTTTGAATCATTTGATCAGAAAATTGATCTTCCGGAGGTTGGGAGCTTATTAGATGATGAAGATTACACTTTTATGGAAGAAGTCTCTTTATCTTCTCCAGAGGAAGTGAACAAAGATGTAGAATCTTGTGAGGATGCTCCTTTGATCTTCTTTGACTCCCCTCCAAGCACAAGTCTTGCGTCTGAAGATCAGGATAAAGTATCTTTTGAAAATTGGAAGAAATGTCAAAAAAAGATTAAATCTAAAAAAGTATCTCGAATTTCGTGGTATAATATTGTACCTGACTCCTGGCATGATAAACAATAAATTCATTTAATTTCTACTTTTTCTAAATAATAAAAACATTTGAAATTTGTCTTTTAAAATCTTGTTGAAAAGTTTTGTTTGTAACAATTACAAGATATTCTTGAAGTTTTTATTTTTTTAAATTATAAATTATTTGATAAAAATCAGTTAGAAAATAATTTGAGAATTATTCAACAAATTGAATTTAGTTTTAAACTTTTTTCGATTTTAGAAAGTTTACTAAAGTAGCAACAAAATTAACATTTTTTAACAAACTGATCAAGTTTGTTTATTACAAATAATTTCAGATAAAAGCCTAATAACCAGAAGTAGATAACGTCTTTACTGTTGATGCAGAGGCAACAGCAGCATCTGACGGTAAAATTTATTTTCAAAATTTTGTTAGTTACTTCACTTGTAAGATAATTTGTATTTATAAAAATTAAAATCTTTAAATAAGAATTATTCACAAATTTTTCATCTCTAAATAAAGAAGTTTTTAAATTTACGAAATTTTTTCACCAGATTCTTGGTGAGTATCATTTTGGTCATTTTCTGATTGGTTTAAATTACTTCTGGAAACTTTTTAATAATAAACTGATTACCAAAAATACTTTTGAAAATAACATCTTATTTCTGATTTGTAACCAAATTGTTTTTAGTTTTAATAAAATAAAAAGTTGTTGATGTTTCAGTTTAATCTATTTTCTACTTGTTCCATTTCATGAATTAATATTTTTAAATAATTGTTTGAAAGATTTTTCTGAATATCCAATTTACTTTTAGTTATTTATAGAAACCTCTTCTGCGAATAACAAGTCAATTTATTCTCATTTGAAAACACTTTCTTCATTCAGTTTGTTTGTTCAGTTTTCTATCTCTTATTTTTGATGTTATTAAAACTTTTATAATTTTATTATACTTCCTTATTTTCTTATTACTTCATTTTTTAAATTTACTTTATCATAAATAGTTTTATTTTATCAAAGTCTTGCAAAAAATTCAAACAAATAAAGTTAATTCATTTATTTTGATCTTCTTATATTTATTTCTAATCTTCACATTAAAAAAACTATAAAATTCATTTTGTTCATCACTTCTTCGGCCACCAAATTGTATTATTTCTATCTATCTTACAATCGTGAAGTATATATATTTGTAATTTAATATAAATCTTTTGTGACAAGTTTGATTATTAAATCCAACTTTACAAAAAACCTAAATTTATGATTCTAAATTCATTCTAAATAGAAATTGTAAAAATCCAATTTAGTTTTATGAAACTTTTAGTAAAAATGAAATTGTTGAACTTTCACTTTGAAACTGATTTTTCTAAAGTTTTTAAAAATGTTGTTATTTCTAAACTTTTATTAATTTGTTAACTAAAACCAACAATTAATTTCAATTTTAAAAATCTTTAAATCTTAAAAAACAATTTTATTGAAAGAAAACCAACAGAATTAGGAAATGAAATCGAGTCAAGAGGTTTCATCTTTTTTTACATTACTGACGATATAATCTAAAAGTTCTTTTTCTTCATCATTTAATTTACAAGCTTCTTGTGTTTTCTTCACCATCTCTTTAAGTTGTTTTTCAGTTCCTTCTAAATCTATCAAATCCATTTCTTTCTGTTTCTTCTCATTTTCTTTAATTGAATTCTTTAAAAACAATGAAATTTAAAACTCGAAATTAAAAACTTCTACTTCAACCTCCAGTTGCTGAGTTTCTTGAGCAATTTTTTCAGAAAATCTCAATTTTTCCTTTTCTATCAGCTTCATCTTTTCATCTGCAATCTTTTGATGAGAGATCAACATCTCTTCCATCTCTTTCTTGTTTTCATCAGCAATTATTTCCACCCTGAGATTTCCTTTATATAAAACAATTGAGTTTTTTGTTTCAGAAACAAACTCTGTTTTTAATTCTTTCAATTCAAGCTCTGCCGCATCAATTTTGATCTTTCCATCTTCCAAACATCTTTCAACCTCTTTCTCTTTCATCTTTATCTTTCGCGTCATTTCTTTAGTTTCTTGATTAGCTAATTCTAATTTCTAACAAGCAACAATTACAATTTCATCAAATCATCATCACAACTCACTTTCTTTTCTTCTTCATTTTTAACCATCAATTCTTTCTTCAATTCTTCTTTCTGTCTAATCGCGATTTGATCTTCTATGACCTTTGAACTCGACTAAAAGCACTAATGAGTAATCTAATAACTAATAAAAGAAACAAACCTCGTGTAGTTGCTCGTGTTTCTTTGTAATCTCTTGTAATACTTCATCAGATTTTCGAATATAAAATAAATTTGCTTCATCCACTAACGACTGTAGAAATTATTTTTAAAACATTTTATTTTGAAATAGAAAACTTGCCATGAATTTTGTGACAGTTTTTAAGTTGGTTTTAACATCTGCTTCTATTTTAACTAAATAATCCTGAATTTTATGATTTTCTAGATTAAAATCAATCGCAATTAACTTGTCGAAGAATTCTTCTATCTTTTTATTGAGGTCAACATGATATCCTTTTATCTAAAAAAATATATTCAGTAAAAATGAGAAGTTGAAAAGTTGAAGATACCATTTCTTGAAGCTTCTGATTTTTTGAATTATATCGATAATTCTCCTCAACAACACTCCCAATTTCTTTTTTTACTTCTTCTATTTTCTCAGCTAATTCCTTCACTTCTTTAGACATTCTTTTGACATCATCAGAATTATATTTCTACAAATTTTATTCTGTGATTTTATTTTTCGAATATTTATCTTACTTGAAATGAAACTGTGGATTTTATCGACTGTAATCTCTTTTCTTCAGATTTGATTTCCGTTTTCAATTCATTTAAATGCTTCCGACGTTCAGACATCATATTCTGACAATACCAAAATACTCAATTTAGAAAATAAACATCACAAATGGATTCTACCTCCTTTTTCGACAAATATTCCTTCATATCAAGAATATATTTGTCCATCTCTTCAATATTTTCATTCATCTCTTTTCTGGATTTAATTGAATGTTCGATTTTTTTCTGAGATTAAATTAGTTTGAAGAGCTTTTTATTGTTACCAGATAATAAACTGACTTTTTCTTTAACAAGTTCTTCATGTTCCTTCTTAACTTCTTTTAAACGATTTGATGAATCTGCAGCCTCATCAATCAAATCTTTATTTTGCTCATCTGGAATAGAAATAATTTGTTTTATCAGTTTTTGAGAGAGTTTTTTAGATTTGTAAATAAATAAAAAGTTATTAGCTTGATAATAAAGTAAATATAAAATTATATTTATTTAAAAAGTCACAAAACTAAACCCAAAAGTCAATAAATTTAAAATTTAAATAAAGTTTGGAATAATATAAAGACATTTTTAAAACTAATAAACAAATATTAGTTAGAAAATAGAATAATTTATGTAAAGAACATTTTAAAACTGTTGAAACTTATTATATTTTAAAGTTTTATGAATAATTCTGTTTAATAAATCATTATTTACTGATAATTTTCTCAGCTTTTGCAAGTGCTTCATCATAAGGGCCATCGTTTCCTTTCATATACTCCATATAACATTCTTTTAGATATAAATGTTTAGTCTGAAAAACAGTTGTAAGAAAAAAATGGAATAATAATAAAGAACTTACTTCTAAACAAGAGTCCTTTTCTGATAGTTTAAAAAGGCAGTCTGGGTTGGTTACAAAGTTTAAATTTATCTGGAAAAAGAAACAATTTCAAATTTTCATAAAATATAAATTAGATTTGAATTTACTTTAATCAGTTTCATCAACCAATCTAGTACACCAAGTGCATGTGGCCAAGAACTCAAAGTTCCAACGTTATGAAGATGACTTTTAGTAATCATGAAAGGATATCTACAAAATAATCATTTAAACCAAACATTAAAACATTTTTCAAGTCATACCCATAACAGTTTAGGAAATTCAACATACACTCTTCAGGCTTTCCAATAATTTTGAATTCATTGTCAATAAAATTCGCCAAAAAAGTGAAAATGTTGATAAACAATCTATTAGTTGGTGGGTTCATTGTTTGAGGTGAAAATGTATGTTGGCTGACATTATTGAAACCTTGTTCTATCAAAAACTGAAAAATATTATTTTAAATAATTCAAAATTTAGTGGTTTAAGTGATGCTTACATGGAATAATTTATTTATTGACTTTTTCATCATACTTTTATTTTCAAGTTGTCTAGGATCCTTCTTTTTTATACCTACAGAAGATAATCGATCTGCTGGAGTGGCACAAGTTGATTTTCGTGGAAATCCTACAATTTAAAAGATCAAAAATATGAAAAAGATGATTAAAAGACTGACTTCCATAAGTTGAAAGCCTTGAAGTAGATGGAGTCGCTGAAGAAAGTCCTAAAATGAATTAATTTAAAAAACTTTTTTCAAAACTTTTAATTCAACAAACTTTGAGCAAAATTTGGTCCAGGAGTCACAAAGCTCTTTTTTGAACTTGAGGGTTGAGGAATATTTGATTTTCTTTTATTAGTTATCAAACTTTTCCTATTAACATTTGAAGATTCCATAATATCCACAAAAAATTTATACAAAACCTGAAAAATAATTTATTTACTTTTTTAATATTATTGCTATAAGTATATTTATACAAATTTAAGATTTTTAATTTTATTAAACATAAAAATATTGATGCAAAACTACTTTTTATAAAAATAAATAAATATTATTTAAAATTTTTATAGCAGAATACTAATAAAAAATTAAAATAATTTAATTTTATTTAAAATAAAATATAAAAAAATTAGAAAGAAAATTTATAGCAAATTTATTGAACAGTTTTAATTCAATATTTACAGGAAAAAAAAATAAAATTTAGAAACATAAAATAGAAGAAAAACACTTTCAGAAAATGTAAAATATTCAACCAACTCATATCCTAGTTTATTTATTGATATATAGACATCATAAAAATACTAAATTTGAAATAATAAAATTCACAGAAAAAAAAAAATACTAAAGTGAATATTTAAATGAAAGCAAACAATATAAAGTAAAAATTATTAAATGCTAGAAGACAACTTTTATTATAAAAAGTACCGCGAAAGTAATCAAAAATATTTTTGTTTTAAAAAGAAAACTTTTTGTTTAAAAGCCATTTTTACTCATTTTTACTGTGATTGATTTCTAAATAATATAATGATTTTACATTTAAATAAGCTGAAAAGTATTAATATTCTTGAAGTTTTAAAAATAAATAAATGTTTTGATCAATTGGTTGTTCAGTTCTTGGCAGTTTTATTACTTTTGCAAGAATATAGTTGATGCATTAGAACAAAAATTACTTAAAATAAAGATTTTTACGGCAGTAGGTATTTTCTTTTATTTTATGATGTTTAGCTATAAAAAATCTATGTATGACCTACTCTAAAATTATTTTTATTATTTTATTCATTTATTATTTCAGTCAAATAAATTCATGAGTTTTAAGTTATACATAGACAATATACGATCATTTTTAATAAGTTTCTTCTGGCCGTTTTATAAAAAAAATTTTCAGTTGCTATAAAATACTGGAAAAAAAATAAAGAATAAAACTTTTTTAAATTAATGTTTGCAAGGTATTTTGAAATACTAACTATACGAGGCCTAGACATTTTTTTCTCCAAATTAAATTGATTTATCATTGTTTAAAAAATGATCAAAAATTAAAAAAAATTAAGATCACAAAATAATTGATAAAAATCTCAAATCTTTTCTTTAGATGCTAGACAAAAAAACACCGGTAAATGTAAACATTAATATAAAATTTGTTTGCAAATATATCAGTGATTAGTTGTTAGCTTTTGTTTAGACTATTTACTTATTGGTAAATATACAAAAAGATTATAATTATTTTGGACATCTGTAAAACAATTAACTAATTGAATAAACTACTAATATCTATTCTTTTGAAAATAAGTTCTGATACAAAAAAGAAAAGGTAATTTATAAAAAAACCAAATTGTGATGGTTTGTCGCAAAATTATACACCTTGCAAAGGTTTAGGGGTTTCAGTTTCGAAATGTTGTTTATGTTTTTAGGAAAATCAGTTTGTTGATTCCAATATATTTTATTGTTTCTATTTTTTGTGTTATTTCAGAAAATGATTTTTTATTACTTTATTTAAAATATTTGTTAAATCTATTTGTTATTTATTTTTATTAAATGAAACTTTTTTTTCTTTTTTATTTGTCAAGTTTTAACTATTTAAATTTTTGTTTATAGCTAAAATAGGTTTATTATTGTTTTTTTATCTAGACTTTTAATTAAAAACAGAAATGCTTTTATTTTTTGTTAAATATTTTTATTGTTAATTTGATATTTTAGTGTTTTAGTATAAGATTTATTTTTTTATTAATTTTCTGTTGTGTTTTTTTGGTGACTTGACATTAAAATAAAATTTTATTTTAATTAATATCTTGGTAATTTTTTATGATAATTTTTATATTTATTTAAAGTATAAAAATTATACTAATATCAAGTTAGGAATAATTTTATTTTTTTAGTAATTTAACAAAATTATATTTTTTTTATAATTTTTATATAAGAAATCATGTTTTTGAATATAATAGATAATTATCTTAAATATTTTTTTATATAATATCAAAGTTACAAAATTTTATTTCCTCATAATTTAAACTAAACATTTTCAGTTAAATAGAACAATTTTTTATGAATAAAAATCATGTTTGAGGCGGATGAATATGTGATGGAAGAGGATAAGTTAGGAATGACAACTTTATCAGGAACAGTTACCTTAAAAAAAGATGAAAAAAACTTAGTTGGTATCAGTATAGGTGGTGGTTCACCAAGATGTCCATGTTTATATATTGTTCAAGTCTTTGATAACACACCAGCAGCTGTTAACGGTCAACTTGCTTCTGGAGATGAAATTGTTTCTATTAATAATAAATCAGTTAAAGGATTAACTAAAAGTCAACTTGCAAAAATGATACAAAGTAGTAAAGTTGAAGTGAAAATTAATTACAATAAGCTTCATGCTGACCCAAAACAAGGTAAAACTTTAGATATTGTTTTAAAAAAGATCAAGCATCGGTTAGTCGAGCAAATGGATTCTGGAACAGCTGATGCCTTGGGCTTGAGTCGCGCGATTCTGTGTAATGATGTACTTGTCAAACGATTACAAGACATGGAACGAACTGGGCAGGTTTATAGAGGTCTTATGCAGCATGTTAAGAAGATTTTAAAGTCTTATTTTGGTTTGTGTAAAGTTCATAGGGAATTTGGTGATGTATTTTCAGTTATTGGTATCCGTGAACCACATGAAAATGCCAGCGGGGCTTTTTTAAAGTTTAGTGAATCTCATAGAGACTTTGAAAAAGCTGGATTTAAACTTCTAAAGACTCTTAAACCGATGCTTAGTGATCTTAACACATATCTCAATAAAGCAATCCCAGATACGAAGTTAACAATCCGAAAATATGCTGATGTCAAATTTGAATATCTTTCCTACTGTCTTAAAGTAAAAGAGTTAGATGATGAAGAATATAGTTACGCTGCTCTTCAAGAACCTTTATATCGAGTTGAAACTGGTAATTATGAATACAGATTAATTTTAAGATGCCGCCAGCAAGCAAGATCACAATTTGCTAAATTGAGAAAAGACGTTATGGAAAAATTAGAGCTTTTAGACAACAAACATGTTCAAGACATTGTCTTCCAACTACAACGTTTTGTGTCGGCTGTTTCTGATTATCATAATGATTGTCATAAAAGTATTAGTACAAGTGATGTGTTCCCGATTGAAGTTGATCTTTCAAGCTCTACTTTTGAATATGAAAAGAAAGATCGATTTGATGACCCTGAATTTGTTGAAAATAATGAAAATTATTGATGTCTTTTGGAGCTTGTTTGGATGTTATACAGAACTATTTGTTTAAATGTTAGCTTCTTTTTTATCTTTTATTTTTAAATTGAAATAATTTAATATTTTATAATTTTCATCTAATATATTTACTGGTAAGTTATCTGATTTTAACTTTTATGAAATTGTTATTTGGATTTTATTCACTTTATCATTGGAAAATATTTCATGATTTACAATTTATTCAGTTTATTTTCAGTTTATTCATTTATTTTATTACTTGTTTGTTTCTAAAATTATAATTTTTAATCAGAAATTTTATTTCTAAATCTGCATGTACTTTATATTTTTATTAGCTTATTCCATTATTCAGACTGTTTATTGTACTTTGGATGTTATATATATTGTACTAGTTGTTGAAATTATTTTGCACATATTTAGTTGTCATTAAATAGTGTTAATATTTATAAATGTTTATTAATTAACCAATCATTAAATTAATTTTTATCAACAATTCTGCAATAACTTAAAAATTATTTATATTGGTGTAAATCATAATATAAATTATTCCAAATGTTGTATTTAGAATATCAATAAGTTTCAACAGAAACTTGTAAAATATGGTTAATAAAGATGGTTGTTTATTGGCTCGTACCTCATTTGTTGCTACTTCAACCCCCCATAACGAATGTGGATCAAACGGTTTACCTTTAACACCAAATTCCACTAAAGCATTGGGTTTTGGATTGGAATTATGTGCTTATAACCACCCTAACATTTGTCCATATATTGATTTCAAATGTGGAAGAGATGGAAGAGTTTTTGGAGTATCTCAATTTCATAAATACTCATTAAAAGATTGGATCTTGAAAGGAAGACCCTCGTTTATATCTCTAACTCAATGGACCAATCAATGTTTATATGTCACAAAGTCAATTTTTGAAGGTTTGGATTATCTAAACTTTAATAATAACAGTCATTTAGCTTTAGAACCCAGCAAAGTATTAATCAATCGACTTGGAATTCCTAAAATTTCCAACTTTGGTATGTTTCATGTAACAGATTGTAAAACTTTAGTTGATTTTCCATTATCTGTTCCTAAATATGCTTCACCAGAAACAATTTTATCAAGTTTTCACAACAAGGTTTCAGGTTTAAACGAACAGTTCTTTAAATCCGATGTTTGGACAGTTTGTTTGATGATAATTGAATTATTTTATGGAAAAGAGTTGAATTTTGGGAATAATATTCCAGAAATTTTCAAAAATATTCTCTCCTTGACATTATTAGAACCTTCAGATGTTTTTAATAAAATTTTATCTTATTTAAATATTGATGAGGTTGAAAATATGGATGATTCTTTAAGAAATCTTTTGGAAAAAGGTCTTGTGGTGAATATAAACAACAGATACAGTTCTAAGATGATGTCTTCATCATCTTTATTAGCAAATATCAATGATTCTGTATTTAACATGTATACAACACTTTCAAAGGATAAGTTTGAATCAAATGAATTAAATTTTCTTCAAGATTCTGATGGTAAAACTGTTTGGCATTTATGGAATCTAGCTGGTGGAGATCTTTCAACTCTTTACGCCTCAAATTCAGGTGCTAAAACGCCTCCTATACAAATTCTACCTCGCCATATAACTAAAGAAGGAAATATGTTTGGACAAAGTGGATCTCCTGAAAATTTATATGATCCTTCACTAACAGAACTCTCATTAACAACAATACAAACTCGACTACAAGTCAACTACAACAACATCAACATGACTTATCCTCTAATTAGCAAAACGTTTGAAGTTCAAATGATGAAAGACACATCAAAACTTCCTCTAGTAATTCGTGAAAATGATTTCGATTATCAAGTATACAGAATGTCATTATGCAAATTAGTCCTTCAATCATACCCTTACATCAAAGACATGCTCTGGAAGACCACAAAGATCGATATCCCTCCAGTTTACAGAGGTGAATTATGGAGTCATCTTCTTGATGTAGGAATCAATGACATTGCATCTAGATATTGTGATATCGACAAGGAGACGCCGACAATTACTGACCGGCAATTAAGCGTTGATATCCCGCGATGTCACTCTTATAACAAGATCATGTCTTCACCAGCCGCTCATAAGAAGTTGAGACGAATTTTAAAGGCTTGGTTGAAGACACATCCTGATCTGTACTATTGGCAGGGTTTAGACTCTCTATGCGCTGTCTTTGTTTATTGGAATTTTGACAACGAAGCGCGCGCTTTCTTCTCACTTTCAAATTTCATTGATAAATACATGTTCGGATTATTTCGAAAGATCAACACGGATGTCTTGGAAGAATATCTCGCTGTCTTCTCCCTCCTTCTCTCTTTTCATGATCCTAAACTGGCAGTCCACATGAAGGACATCGAGTTTGGACCTAACTTATTTGCGATCCCCTGGTTTCTGACCATGTTTGCGCACGTCTTCCCGCTTCATTCTATCGTGCATCTTTGGGACACACTGCTCCTTGGCAACTCTTCTTTCCCTCTTTGTGTTGGAGTCGCGATCTTGTATCAGCTCCGTTCTGACATCTTGTGTTCGGATTTTAATGAGTGTATCCTCTTCTTTTCGGAGCTTCCACAGATCAATATTGATCTTGTGATGGAGAAAGCCATCAACATCTTCTGTCAGACTCCTCGGAGTTCAACGATCCGAAGACACACTAAAGATGCAGAGAATCCGGAAGTGATGAAGAGTCTTGAAGATCTTCCGGATGTTGCAGAGCTAAAAGAGCTCCTCTGTTGTCAAATATCTTCCAAAGACCTCATCAATCTGTGTAATTTACAAGGAGCAAATGGGACCTCCAAAGCTTACATCAGTGTCATCGACATCCGGTCATCAAAAGAGTTTCAACGAGGTTCTGTCCCCGGAAGTCACAATATTCCCTACACAGAAGGACCTAAAGTGCCCCAGTTGCCAATTGAGAAGAAGAAGCCGAGCTTGGTGGTCATCATCGGTTACAGTGGTTCAAATGAGGACCAGTTGTTTGGTTGGACTTTGGTCAAACTTGGACTAAAAGGAGTTTGTGTCTTAAGAGGAGGAATTGAAGTTCTCAAACCAATTGGAGTTTTGACGATTCCAAATCAGAGAAGGAAAGATTAAGATCTTCTTCCAAAGACTCCCTAGCAACTAATTGACTAGCAACCAAGTCCCTAGCAACTAATTGCCTAGCAACCAAGCTCCTAGCAACCAAGTTCCTAGCAACTAATTGCCTAGCAACCAAGTCCCTAGCAACTAATTGCCTAGCAACCAAGCTCCTAGCAACCAAGTTCCTAGCAACTAATTGCCTAGCAACTAATTGACTAGCAACCAGGTCCCTAGCAACTAATTGCCTAGCAACCAAGCTCCTAGCAACTAATTGACTAGCAACCAAGCTCCTAGCAACCAAGTCCCTAGCAACTAATTGACTAGCAACCAAGTTCCTAGCAACTAATTGCCTAGCAACCAAGTTCCTAGCAACTAATTGCCTAGCAACTAATCTTTGCTCTCAAATAATCTTCGTTTAAAATTGATTTCTTCTTCAGCCGATATCTTCCTTATGAAGATCAAGAAGTAAATGCGACCGACTCCAGCAACTACTTCTTACAGCTTTCTTAGCAACCGATTGTAACCTGGTAACATATTTCTTAGCAACTTTCAATCTCTTCACCAACTAGTCACGTGGTTGTCGACTAAATTGTTGATTTTTTGTCTAATTTTGATTAAATGAAGCAGATATTCTTTTATTTTTTTCTTTTTCTGAGAAACTCTCTTTGATGAAATGAATTTGTGCAATTTTAATTTTATTAAATCTTTTTTTTCAAGTACTTCTAATCATTGCCAAAATAGAATCCGACCATATTAGTCGAAATATCTATCTTCTTATTCACTCTTATTTCAAATATTTAATTTTTTGCTTAAAACTTTCAAATTTTTGCCTTTTTTCAAAATTATTTGATTTTTTTGTTCGAATATTTTCATTTTATGAAAAAATAAATCAAACTTTTATTTATTTATTCAATTTTGTGATAAAAGCTAAATGATTTAAAATTTCACTGAAATATCAGCTAAAAAATAAAAACTTTTAATAAAAATCAACCAACAATTATAAGAAATAAATTTTTGAATTAAATCTTTACAACTTTAAATTATCTTGAAGATCCTTAAAAGGAATAAAATATGAACTTGTTTATAATTCAAAATTTATAGAAAAATTCTATAATCTCAGTTAAGTTGAATCAAAAATTTCTGACAAAAAAACAATTCAGGTTTATTTGAATATATTCTTTAATTATTAGAACTTTTATTTCCTAAAAATTCAAAGATTTAAAAACTTGTTATCTGCAGCTTAAAAAAAATGAAATAAAAATTTGTTGAAATTAATATCCGGCTTTATTCACAGGATATTTTAAGTTTTTTATTTTATTAAGTTTATTTATTAATTAAATAAAGGTTTCTATAAATAACTAAAAGTAAATTGGATATTCAGAAAAATCTTTCAAACAATTATTTAAAAATATTAATTCATGAAATGGAACAAGTAGAAAATAGATTAAACTGAAACATCAACAACTTTTTATTTTATTAAAACTAAAAACAATTTGGTTACAAATCAGAAAGAAGATGTTATTTTCAAAAGTATTTTTGCTAATCAGTTTATTATTAAAAAGTTTCCAGAAGTAATTTAAACCAATCAGCAAATGACTAATTAATTTGTGGATCAAATTATTGATAAAGTTTTGAAAATTAAAATAAAGAGTTTTTAGCAACAAGCAAATGATACTCACCAAGAATCTGGTGAAAAATTCGTCAGTTTAAAAACTTCTTTATTTAGAGATGAAAAATTTGTGAATAATTCTTATCTAAAGATTTTAATTTTTATAAATACAAATTATCTTACAAGTGAAGTAACAAAATTTTGAAAATAAATTTTACCGTCAGATGCTGCTGTTGCCTCTGCATCAACAGTAAAGACGTTATCTACTTCTGGTTATTAGACTTTTATAAATAAAATCTAAACTGTTAAAACTCAAATTAAAAAAATTCTAACTTACAATTTATCATCACTCAGAAAAAACCAAACTGGAAACCAACAAAACTAATTATAAAATGGATTTTTCATATCTACTTGACAAATTTGTGAAATAATTTGTTTAATTTTACATCTGAAATTATTTGTAATAAACAAACTTGATCAGTTTGTTAAAAAAAATGTTAATTTTGTTGCTACTTTAGTAAACTTTCTAAAATCGAAAAAAGTTTAAAACTAAATTCAATTCGTTGAATAATTCTCAAATTATTTTTTAACTGATTTTTATCAAATAATTTATAATTTAAAAAAATAAAAACTTCAAGAATATCTTGTAATTGTTACAAACAAGACTTTTCAACAAGATTTTAAAAGACAAATTTCAAATGTTTTTATTATTTAGAAAAAGTAGAAATTAAATGAATTTATTGTTTATCATGCCAGGAGTCAGGTACAATATTATACCACGAAATTCGAGATACTTTTTTAGATTTAATCTTTTTTTGACATTTCTTCCAATTTTCAAAAGATACTTTATCCTGATCTTCAGACGCAAGACTTGTGCTTGGAGGAGAGTCAAAGAAGATCAAAGGAGCATCCTCACAAGATTCTACATCCTTGTTCACTTCCTCTGGAGAAGATAAAGAGACTTCTTCCATAAAAGTGTAATCTTCATCATCTAATAAGCTCCCAACCTCCGGAAGATCAATTTTCTGATCAAATGATTCAAAGATCAAAGGATCCATGATCTTTGAAGAGCAAGATTTCTGCTCCGGAGTTCTTTCAATTTTGTTCTTAGTCTTAAAAGCTTCCTCGTCATAAAGACCTTCGACGTCGCCTAGCAACCAACTATCATCAGTGACGTCATCGTTCAACGTCGATTCGACGATCATATCAGCTAGTTTGTTCATAGCCGCGTCTTTGCGATCTTTATCACGTGATGAGGAAGAAAGATCATCTTTAGAAGAAAGATCATTTAAAGAGATTGATGAAGATCTTTCTGATGAATTATCTGGATGTCTGCATCCTTTAAATGAAGATTCTAAATCATCTTTTGGAAGTTTTAATTCATCTAGATCTTCATCAGAGAGATCCTCATCAGTGAGATCTTCATTAGAGAGATCTTCATCAGTGAGATCTTCATCTGAAAGATCAGTT
Organism: Pegea sp. RAD2-039; assembly: GCA_034620365.1. Classification (NCBI taxonomy): domain Eukaryota; kingdom Metazoa; phylum Chordata; class Thaliacea; order Salpida; family Salpidae; genus Pegea; species Pegea sp. RAD2-039. Next base: position 75,111 of record JAQGEQ010000063.1, read on the forward strand.
CTGCAAAGATCAGTTTTAGAGAGATCAGTTTTAGAGAGATCAGTTTTAGAGAGATCAGTTTTAAAGAGATCAGTTTTAGAGAGATCAGTTTTAGAGAGATCAGTTTTAGAGAGATCAGTTTTACAAGGATCAGTTTTAGAGAGTTCAGTTTTAGAGGGATCAGTTTTACAAAGATCAGTTTTAGAGAGATCAGATTCGTCTTCTGAAAGATCAGAGTCCTTAAACATGAAAGTATCAGCAGCTTCTACTTTTTCAGATGCTTTTAAATATTCCAATAATTTTCGTTGATCAGGAGCAACTACAATCTCTTTTAATGATTCTTTAAAAGATTCACTTTCAAAATATTCATCTTTAACAACATCTTCATCAATTGGATCATCTATAAGTAAAAGATCAAATGATTTACTCAAATTATTTATAGATTTCATTTCAAGTTGTTTATAAGATTCAGAATAAATATGATCCAGTTTCTGTTTCAAAACTTCTGAATTTTCTTCATAATCTTCTAATTGATCTTTTAAATCTTTTAAAATCTTTGTAAGAAGATCTACTTCATAACTTCCTTGCTTCAAATCTTCTTCTAAGTTATTAGGTTTAGAAGATAAAGAAGAAAAATTTGTTTCTTCTATAATATTCTTCATCATTTTTAAAGCATAATTACACAACAAAGGTAACTTGATTAAATCTACAAAACCATTTTCAAGGAATTTATCTCCAATTTCTTTATATAATTCAACTTCAAATTTCTCTTTTAATATTGAAGGAATTTTAGGAACTAATTTTTCACCATCTAATACTCTTTTACTTTTATAAACATCTAAAGCTCGTTGAAATATTCCAAATTTGTTTTTAGTAGAACCAACAGCACCAATAACTTGATTCCAGTAATTCTGAACAATTCCTTTCAACTCTTTGATTTGATTTCCACTCAATAAAACTTTATCTTCTCTTCTTTCAACTGATCTTTCATATCTTTCTTCTAGTTTCAATTTTTTCACCAAAAGTTGATCTTTTTTATCAAGTTGTTCTTCAAGAAACTTTTTAATTTTATTTTGGTTTTTTTGATTTTCTTTTATATCAAAACACAGATTATTATAAGTAGAAAGTGCTGCAAGCTTATAAGTATGAAGTTGTTCAACTACCAAGTCAGAATCTAACTTAACAGGCACCAAAATACTTGAATCTTTATATCCACCTAAGCTTTGAAAAAGAGCTAAAATAGAAAGTTGAAATAAAAGCTCAATAACTGGCGGTCCTTTTGGAGATTTTAGAAGTGTTTTAGAAAATTTAGGAATTAGAAAATCTGAGAATTCATCTCTTAAATTTGTTAGAGTTCCTTCAATAGCTTTTCTAAATCTATCACCTATTTCTTTATCAGAACAATTTGGTATTAGTCTTTTAGTAGCTAGAGATGGTTTGATTTTGCAAATGATGAAATGAATTACAATTTCAAAAATCTTTTTGCTGGGTTTTTCTAAAATGTCAAAAGTGAAATTTTGAGAATTTGAAATTGATTTAAAATCAAATCCTAAAGCTAAAAGATTGAATTTTAATTGAGATTTTATTTGAATTGATTCCATTTTCATCCATAAATCTGAGAAGATAAAAAATAAATGAAAATTATAATTTCATAAAAATGATTTTTTAAACCAAAAATATATAAAAAGATTTATTTAATTCTAAAATAACTTCAACTAACAGAAAACTAATTCTATTCAATTTAAAATATTTAATAAAGTGGAAATCACAAAAATAAAAACAATTTAAGAAAAATAAATTAAGTAAAGAAAACTTTAAACATTTTTTATAAATTCTTTAAATTAAATAAAATAATTTATAAAAACTTGTTTTGTTACTTTTAATATATTTTAAATACTAAATAAATAAATTTTGATATTATAAAAAACATTTAAAAAATAAAAGCAAAATAAACTTAATTAATAAAAATAAATAAATTAAGATTATTTAAATGTATGTTCGAAAATTTAAAATTTATTTATGCCGCGAGTAGTGAAGCGAAACGGCAGAAAATAAAAACGCCAAAAAAGACATTTTCGTGAAATTGTCATCAAATGATTTAAATAATAATTCAAATTTTCAAAAAGTTTTTTTAAATTAAAAAATTTTTTTGGTGATCTAAAATAAATATAATTAATATAAGATATAAATAAAGTTATCAAATACTCACTAATAAAAAAACTATTAACAAATAAAATAATGGAAATAAACTTAATCAATCTCAACAAATAACTTTTTACTTTTAATGATTGAATAAAATATCATCATTTAGACGCTTGTTGTTAATATCAGTCTTTCGATGTTAACGACCATTGCAGATGTCATCATTTATACCAGTGGTTATAGTACGGACACAATATCATGATACGAATGTCTTTACTTCTCAGTTTAAGAGGAAGTCTATTTCAAACTTTTATTTCTTCACAAAGAATATGGAGTTTCCTCAGCACAAAGCCAATTGAATATCTCAACTTTATATATTTTGTTCAGAAAAATGTTTTCTTTTAGATGCCCATGACTTTTGAGTAAAAGTCTTTCAGCTATCTTTAATTAGTTTGATTTAATAATCTAGAAAGGAATATTTTATTAGAAGTTTAATTAATATGAAATGAACTGATGCCATCATTTATACCAGTGATTACACGGACACAGTGTTGATGAGAATATTGAAATATTATTGGTGTAAATAACAGAAGTATTGATGTGATTAAGTTAAGATAAATTTGTTGATTTGTAAATTTATTAAAACTGTTATATGAGTCAATAGACGAATATTTATTACTATTATATTTATTAAATTAATAAAAAAATCTATAAATAAAGGAAAGCATAATTTAATATCATTTTTGGATATTTTTTATTTTTATTTTTCAAGAAATTAAAGAAATTTCCATTTATCTAAAAATTTAGTGATTTTTGGTTAAAGTTTGTTTCGTTTTTTATTCACTTTTTTTGAGATTCTGTTTATTTAAATTTGAATAAATCTGTTTTTAGAGAGCGTTGTAAAATCAGTTTGCTAATAAGACCATCTGTGTTTTTAATTAAAAATAATAAAAATATATTTACGCAAAAAAATCTGGAATTTCTGAATAATTTGTTGAACTCATAAATCTTTTGATCTTAAAAGAAGATTAAAAAGATGAAATTTTCAAATCATTCGTTGATATTTAAAAATTCAAATTTAGAGATTTTATAGACTTTTGCTATATTGCTTGAAAAGAAAATTTATTAAAATTTATTAGAAAAAGTTTTGGAAACATACAGAAGCTTTAATATTTATTAAATTAATGTTAGTGGAAACACAGATTGAATTTTGCTACTTGATTAAAAACTTTTGTCTTTATGAACAAGTAAAGAATATTCTGAAGTTAGAGAACTTTTCTATGATGAAAAATATGTTCCAACTTTTCAGGAATCCAATTTTGTAGAATTCTTATCAGCTGATTTTAACTAAAAATACTTTTATGAAAGTATAAGAAGAAAAACTGAATTTTTCAACAATCTTATTTCTATCTAAACTATTTCTCCATCTTTCTACAGTATAGATGTCTTTTAACACAGAGAGATCTACCTCAGATAAAGTCTTCTACATTTGCCACTTCAATTAGCTTACAAGGTTGGAACAAATGTTCCTTCTTTCAACAATCTTACTTCTTCTACTTTAACCCATTTTCGTTGTAGAATATCTGATTAAATCTTTTGAAAGACAATTTAATGATTTTGAATTCTAAAATAAAACAGGAATATCTGAAACTGTTTGGACTTTATCAATATTCTTTACTAAGACTCAATACAAGTTACTTGTTTGCTCAACAAAGGTGGAAATCACAAACCATCATTCTAGAAATAAATCGAACCTTTTGATCAACTTCCAAAAGTTCTTTGAGAGACTTTAAACATCTTCTTTTGATTCTATCTTCATCCTTTCCCGACTTTGGTTTGTTTGTAAGATCTTTCTGTTGCTAGTATTGTTTGTTAGCTATTAGAATTTTATATTTGGAGCAATTTGTTGAATAAAATAAATGAATTTCGAAATATTGTAAACTGAAAAACTAATAGTTCAAAAAGATTAAAAAGTTTTTAAACATTACAATGAAGAAATAATTTTTGATGAAAAAAGTTTTCTTAAAAGTTTCTAAATAATTTGTTACTTTCATCTTTATAGAATTTATTTTTAATTATTCAAGAATCTATTTATAAGGTGTTGAACAAGGAAAAAGTTTGAAGTTATTTTTATTATTTAAGTTTTGCAACTAACTTCTCAATTTGCAAAAATTATTAGAAACAAATATTTAATAAAACTATATAATAATCTTTATAAATATTTTCTAACTTTAAAAATCAATATTTTGAATATCAACAGTCAATCGTCGACCTTTTAATATAATTTATTTAATTTAAATTAAGTCAATTTGTATTGAGAAATTGGTTGAGTTTCAAACTCACAATTCCAAGAAAATTCTGAATTAATGTGTACTATAAAACTCAACGTTTTTTAGTCGCTATCTTAAGCACATGTTGATCATGTGACTTAAATTATTTTTCAAGCAAATAGTTTAAGATTACAGTTTTCACAATTCAGAATTAATGAACTGATTATATTTTTTAAATTATAGTTATTAAAATGTTTTAAAAGTTTTTATTTTAATGTTTCATTTAAAATAAATACTTTTCTTACTACAACAACAATTTAGTATAAAAAATTACTTAACTATAGACACCTACAAATAATTTATTATTAATTTTTGTAGCTTGAAATTCTTGAAACAGTAAAAATCAAACAAATATTTCAAATGTTATTTTGTAAATTAATAATTGCAACCAATCAGCAACCATCTACCAACCAATCAGCAACCATCTACCAACCAATCAGCAACCATCTATCAACCAATCAGCAACCATCTAACAGCCAATCAGCAACCATCTACCAACAAATCAGCAACCATCTAACAACCAATCAGCAACTATCTACCAATCAATCAGCAACCATCTAACAACAAATCTAGACGTCAAACAAAGTAACTAAAGAAAAATTTAAGTTTATTTAGAAGTTCTGAACCTTATGAATATCGATCATCAAATTCTAGTAAACTTTTGATCTCTATAAATGCTCTTTTAAAACATCAAGCTTGACCAGAGGTACCGCTGATTTGAAATCGCTTAACATCAGTAATTGGAAGGATATCGCAGCAGATCGCTCCGAAAAAACGTTTTTTACTCCGCAGTAAATGAAGAAAATCCAACATCAAAGAAAAGGATGAAACTCTTTTTTAACTTTTCTATTTGTTTTTCACCTTACCGCTTTTCAACGCGATTTTCGATAAAAATTTAGATAAAATCTTCAAAATAATTTATATTTTTTCTGATTTATAATTTCTGAAGTGCAAATAAATTATCTTTAATTAATTTTACTTTTTACTGATATCATCGCAGTAAGCGTAAAATGTTTAATTTCGTAAATTGAATAAAACTGATATCAATAAAAAAGAAATAAAAAAGAATTTTTAAATTTTTAGATTTTATATTCAAGAAAATTTTGTTTTATGTAATTAATATTGTTTTTCTGTGCTAAAATTGAATGTAACTAACTTTGTTCGAGATATTTTTATGTAAGTTTACAAAAATTTATGTTGTTAGTCACATATTGATCATAAATCGTTTCTAAAATTAGTGAAAAATTCTTTTCAAACAATTTAAACTTCAATTCTAATTTTATTCAAATAATGGTTGTTGTAAAAGTCGTGAAACTTACAGATAAATGCTTTAAATCTAAATATTATTAAATAATTTATAGTAATCTATAAACTTAAAGGTGTTAAAACAGAAGAAACTATAGACTTGTTACATGACTCGCAGAAGATCTTATCTTTATGTAATGACTTAACTAATGATTAAAATGATTTAATCAATAATTTTTTAACATTTTTTACTTTGTTAAGTGTAATGTTAAACTTTTGTTGATAATAAATTATCTTTAAATTTAATTTTAACAAAAAATTTTTTTCAAAAATTCTCTAGTTGTATTTAATTTTAAAATTTTCTTCAAATTGAACTAAAATGTCTTTTTGTCAAAAATCCTCAAATTGTTTGAGGTTCTAACTTGCTTTTTTATCGATTAATAGATTTTGGAAAAAAACAAAACAAAGTTTTTAAACGAATTTTCTACTAAATATTGATTTTAGATTATTTCAGTTAATTTTAAAGATTAATGTGACTTTAAATAGATTGAACTTTATCTATGTAAGCTTCAACTTGACAATTAATTTACAAAATTAACTTTTCACGAATAAAACTCACGAATAGAAAATATTTGAAAACAAACTACTTTTTTAATAAAGAGCATTTTGCACAAACAAGCAGATTATCTTACATAAGAAGTTGTTAGAATAATAGATAGTTGAATGAATTATTATCAGATTTAGAGTTCAACTCAGTAAAAAAAGCACCTAAGAAGTTGACAAACAGAAATGAGATAATAAGTTGTTTGATTGTTGGTAAAATTTTCTTATTTTAAAATGAGATTGAACTTAAAAATAAACGAGAGTTTGTTTTATCGACTTTTAACAAACGAGTTTTGATAAAACGTTTTTTGAAGTACATTTAAATTAAGTTTAAGAGAAACACTTTTTAACACAACATGTTTTTAGTACGAAGCATTTTTTTTTGGAATCTTAATTTAGAATTGAGGGAAATTTGAAAATGAATCTTCGAGCTTGTTCAGATTTGAAATATTTTTTCTACAATCGAATATTTGTACAAATCAAAAAGTAAACAATAAAATAGATAATGAGGTGACGGTGAAAGCATGCAGAAAAATTAGAAAAGTTTTCAAATGTAAATAATACAATTTTCTAAAAGAACATTTTTATATAAAAACACGAAAATTCCTTAACTTAGGGGACTAGTTGTCAAGAAATCGTTAAAAGCGATGTTAGTTTCCATGGAAACGATGCTTGGTTGGCAACAAGCAACCGTGGTTTCCATGGAAACGGTGCTTGGTTGACAACAAACAACCGTGGTTGCCATGAAAACGATGCTTGGTTGGCAACAAGCAACCGTGGTTGCCATGGAAACGATGCTTGGTTGGCAACAAGCAACCGTGGTTGCCATGGAAACGATGCTTGGTTGGCAACAAGCAACCGTGGTTGCCATGGAAACGATGCTTGGTTGACAACAAGCAACCGTGGTTGCCATGGAAACGGTGCTTGGTTGACAACAAACAACCGTGGTTGCCATGAAAACTTTGTCTAGTTGACAACAAGCAATGTGGTTGCCATGGAAACTTTGTCTGGTTGACAACAAGCAAAACTAGAAACTTATCAGATAAATGAAAGATGAAATATAAAAAAAATTGCTATTTAAGAGGTAAAAGTAGACCTAAAAGCTGATTGGAGCACCAAACTGAAAAATAGAAAAGAATCTTTATCAGAAAACATCACGTGTTAGGTGAGAGGCCTCTTCGAGAGGTGATGACGTCACTACAAGTCTCACAACAATTGAAGGAAGATAAATAAGAAAGAATTATGACATCTAGTGGTATAAATGGTTTAATTGATAAATCTGCTGGTTGTTAAGGATGTTTCACAGTGTAATCAATTTGAATGGTTGTCAGGGTTCGTTACTAACTAATAAGAATTTAGCATAGCAACCAGTTGTAGATGGTTGCTGAGTGGTTTCTGTTTGTTGAAGTGGTTCGAAGCCGACTTGAGCCGCCATCTCTGTGATCCGTTCTTCGAAGTTTTTGACTTTAACTTTACTAAGATCCAAAATATATCTGCAAAAGATGAGGTTAGAAGATGAAGATCAGAGGATCAGGTGAAGATGAGGATCAGAAGAAGATCAAGATCAGATGAAGATCAGATGAAGATCAAGATCAGATGAAGATGAGGATCAGATGAAGATAAGGATCAGGTGAAGATGAGGATCAGGTGAAGATGAGGATCAGATGAAGATGAGGATCAGGTGAAGATGAGGATCAGGTGAAGATGAGGATCAGGTGAAAATGAGGATCAGATGAAGATGAGGATCAGGTGAAGATGAGGATCAGATGAAGATGATGATCAGATGAAGATGAGGATCAGATGAAGATGAGGATCAGGTGAAAATGAGGATCAGATGAAGATGAGGATCAGGTGAAGATGAGGATCAGAAGAAGATGAGGATCAGGTGAAGATGAGGATCAGATGAAGATCAGAGGAAGATGAGGATCAGATGAAGATGAGGATCAGGTGAAGATGAGGATCAGGTGAAGATGAGGATCAGGTGAAGATGAGGATCAGGTGAAGATGAGGATCAGATGAAGATGATGATCAGATGAAGATGAGGATCAGGTGAAGATGAGGATCAAGTGAAGATGAGGATCAGGTGAAGATGAGGATCAGATGAAGATGATGATCAGATGAAGATGAGGATCAGGTGAAGATGAGGATCAGGTGAAGATGAGGATCAGGTGAAGATGAGGATCAGGTGAAGATGAGGATCAGGTGAAGATGAGGTGAAGATGAGGTAAAGATGAGGATCAGATGAAGATGAAGATCAGATGAAGATGAGGATCAGATGAAGATGAGGATCAGATGAAGACTCACTTGACTAATTCAACTGTAAGTGTTGCTTTTGGTGAAATAATTTCTTTGAGGTTAGGTTGAAGAGCAACAGCCATACTAGAAGATATGAAATTAAAAAAATATCAACCAATCACAAGCAACCAATCACAAGCAACCAATCACAATCAACCAATCACAATCAACCAATCACAAGCAACCAATCACAAGCAACCAATCACAATCAACCAATCACAACCAACCAATCACAATCAACCAATCACAAGCAACCAATCACAAGCAACCAATCACAAGCAACCAATCACAATTAACCAATCACAATCAGCCAATCACAATCAACCAATCACAATCAACCAATCACAATCAACCAATCACAATCAACCAATCACAATTAACCAATCACAAGCAACCAATCACAAGCAACCAATCACAATCAGCCAATCACAATCAACCAATCACAACCAACCAATCACAATCAACCAATCACAATCAGCCAATCACAATCAACCAATCACAATTAACCAATCACAAGCAACCAATCACAAGCAACCAATCACAATTAACCAATCACAATCAACCAATCACAATCAACCAATCACAATCAACCAATCACAATCAACCAATCACAATCAACCAATCACAAGCAACCAATCACAATCAACCAATCACAAGCAACCAATCACAAGCAACCAATCACAATCAACCAATCACAATCAACCAATCACAATCAACCAATCACAAGCAACCAATCACAATCAACCAATCACAACCAACCAATCACAATCAACCAATCACAACCAACCAATCACAAGCAACCAATCACAAGCAACCAATCACAAGCAACCAATCACAATCAACCAATCACAAGCAACCAATCACAATCAACCAATCACAACCAACCAATCACAATCAACCAATCACAATCAACCAATCACAAGCAACCAATCACAATCAACCAATCACAAGCAACCAATCACAACCAACCAATCACAAGCAACCAATCACAAGCAACCAATCACAAGCAACCAATCACAAGCAACCAATCACAATCAACCAATCACAACCAACCAATCACAATCAACCAATCACAATCAACCAATCACAATCAACCAATCACAAGCAACCAATCACAATCAACCAATCACAATCAACCAATCACAAGCAACCAATCACAATCAATCAATCACAATCAACCAATCACAATCAACCAATCACAAGCAACCAATCACAATCAACCAATCACAACCAACCAATCACAATCAACCAATCACAACCAACCAATCACAAGCAACCAATCACAAGCAACCAATCACAAGCAACCAATCACAATCAACCAATCACAAGCAACCAATCACAATCAACCAATCACAACCAACCAATCACAATCAACCAATCACAATCAACCAATCACAAGCAACCAATCACAATCAACCAATCACAACCAACCAATCACAATCAACCAATCACAACCAACCAATCACAAGCAACCAATCACAAGCAACCAATCACAAGCAACCAATCACAATCAACCAATCACAAGCAACCAATCACAATCAACCAATCACAACCAACCAATCACAATCAACCAATCACAATCAACCAATCACAACCAACCAATCACAATCAACCAATCACAACCAACCAATCACAAGCAACCAATCACAAGCAACCAATCACAAGCAACCAATCACAATCAACCAATCACAAGCAACCAATCACAAGCAACCAATCACAATCAACCAATCACAAGCAACCAATCACAATCAACCAATCACAACCAACCAATCACAATCAACCAATCACAACCAATCACAATCAACCAATCACCTTGCAGATACAAAGACATGATTGAAGAAGTTTTTAAATCTGCTTCTTTCATGAAGTTGTCCAAATGAACTTCCAGGTAAGAAATGAACGCAGACTTCTTCACAGGGGATCGGCGCTATGATTGGACGAAAGAATTTCAATTTCAACCAATCACAGACGAGATATACAAACCATAAAACTCTCTACTTCCAGCTTTTTTAACAAACTCTTCATCGTGATCTTTATCATCAACTTCCATTCTTTTTACATCTTCTTCATCTTCTGATGACCCTTTATAAGGTAGTTGAGTTGCTAGCTCATAAAACATCGACATCAGATTATGTGAAGTGATACTTGTAGCTGACTAGAACGTTTCTGATTGGTTAATTCGAATCGTCGAGTCTTACTAACATGAATCGGTTTCCCGTTGGCAGTTTTTAGAACTTCTTTATCATCTGACTCGACGCCAAAAGCGATATATGGACCAGTAACCATATCACCATAGTAACCACGGTAACTAACGCGTTCACCATTATGCTGTAAATATCAATAAATGGAAGTTTTTGTTGTTTCAAAACAACTAGCAAATCAAATGCAGACTTTGAAACTTGTGCAAATAACAACCAACCGATTTAATAGTGACATCTGTGGCTAATGTCTTGTTGATTTGATCATATACTCCCTCTCTTGTTTCAAATGATATTCCCTTTTCTCTCCATCGAAGGTATTCGGGTTTAGTAATCATGGTTGCCTGTGAAGAGCCACAATAACATGTTTGTTTCTAGCGGTTGTTGTCGACAAAACAATTGGATGAAAAAAAAGCTTTTTGTGGTTGGTAGTAATGAGCATGACGTAGACAAACGCGAATAGAGGGCAGACAAAACAAATATTTTTCGCGTTGAAAACGCGATGAAGTGTAACGCGGTTACAAACCCCATTTTCATGAAGTTTCATCATTAAATCCCAATCAAAAGAACCGTTTCTACAATCATAACGACGAGCTAGATATTTCCGAAGTCGATTATCCCATAAATTCAAGATGTTGAAGTTATCTGGGGTCCTTGTCCGCCAGAATTTGAACAAATTTTCTAAATTATCGCGTTCTTTGAACTGTAAAGGTCACGTGGTTATTTAAAAAAGCTTCTAGAAGCTTCTAACTAACTTTTAATTGGGACAGGTTTATGGTTGGCATGCGTTCGTCAGCATAATCTAAATCCGTGATCATTTCAATAAACAAATTGGATTTTTCTTCTAAATATTTCATGGTGTTGTTTCGAATTAGGGTATTTCCGTATAATTCCATAAATAAATCAACTTTTTCTATTAATTAAAAATCAGTAATTTGGGTTTTTTTTCGATTTTTTTAGTTACCTTGTAATCCAATTTTTTTAGGAGGTTCTAACGCGAGAGTTAGAAGAAGAAGATGACGTCCGATTAGCTCAAAGTTGTTCTCGACAACGTAAATCTGCGAAGAGGTTGTTTTTTGCGAAAATATGCAAATTAGGGTAATTACTGACGTGTATTTTTCGTTTTTTGTGTCTTGATCTCTGAGCCATAGTCTTGAGGATATGACGACAGTCTCCAGCTCCTATCATAAGGATGTTGATGACATCTTCTTCTTCTTCGGATACATCCTTAGAATGTTGTGAGATGATATCTGAGAAGTTTTAATGAAATACTGAAATATGATTGGACGAAATTACCGTTTTGAAAGTCAAGGGCGGGACTAAACCCCCACAAAGTCGCGCTGCCCCACCCGTCGCAATTCGGAGTAGACATAAGTACGTCTGATCACGTAGTTGAGAGATTTGATGGTGATGTTAAAAAAGCAAAAATATTTACATAAATACAAAAGCAATTAAAATGTTCTAGAAAATGAACTGTTGAATGAAATATGAATTATTTTGACTCGTTACTTTCATAGAGTCAACATCACGTGACATTTAATAATCAAATAATTTATTTATTTCAATAAATGCGAAGGAGGGCGCTTGAAGAGAGCACCTCTCGCTAACACACATTCTCACAAATAACATCTATTTAGCCAAAAATATAGAAAGCAAAAGATGTAACACATGGTGTTTCGATATCACTCAAAGCATATAACAGTGAACAATTACATGGAATGTTAATAATATAAAAAATCACAGTTTAGAAATGATAATTGTTGGTAATATTAAAACGGTTCAACTTCTGGTAAAAAATCAAAAATATTAAATCAAGTCTTTTGCTTTTGAGATTTTTGCAAAGGGGTAAGCAACCAGTTACTTGAAACACGATTTCATGTGATAACAACAAAAATGTAAAAAATAAAAATAGTTTAGAAATGACCAACTTATGATAGAAGGAATGATGTTAGTAAGATTGTTGTGATCAAAAACTACTTGGAAAGTAATAAGCTTACTGAAAATTGACTTTAAATAATTGCTAATTATGGTTAGAAATCAATTTATAATTTACTTAGGAATCAAATAAAAGGTTTTATAAAAAGATTAATTGAAAAATTAAATTAAAAAAACATAAAAAATTAACTTGTCAAGCTGCTAAATTATCACTTAACATTAAGATTATTTATCAGTTTTTAGTAAAAAACAAATCAAATAAAACATCTGACCTTTCTCTAATATTCTTAACAAATATTTGTGACCTAGATAAAAAAAATTAAGTAAACAAAAGTAGAGAACTGAAAATAAAGTTATAAGGTGAATTACTTCTGTGGGTTCAATGACAAAAAAATCAATAAAATTTCTTGAATGAAGCAATTTTAAAGATGTTAAAGTTAAAGAAACATGTAAAAAAAATCAATATTTTTAAATAAAAAAAAGATTTACTGAAATTTACATAAATGAATTATTCAATCAAGAAAATAAAATTTATAAAAGTTTATAGATTCAATTTTAAAAACTTTTTTATTGTTGTTGAATTTGGTATAAAAAAATTCATTTTCAAATTTCATGGTTTGAAAACAAGTTAAAAAAAAACATTTTTTTCTTCAGGTAAATTTTGATAATAACATGAATAATCTCTTAAAAAATCGATTTAATTTAATCGAGCAACAATAAATAATTTTAAGAAAATGAACAAACAAAAAAACACCTCAATAAATACAAAATGTTTCATGAATTTGTATTTTTAAAATGTTCTAATTTCAGAACTTATATTTTCAATCACATGTTGCAAAATAAATTGGAAAAAACAACTATAAGAAGCTTTCAAGCACAAAAAGAGATAATATAGCATAAAATTGAGGTGAAACGAGTTTAATAAGTTGAAAACACATATAATGACAGAAAAAAAGTGAAAAATATTTTATGTGTCATTAGAGGTTTTGTTTTTCGAGTAAATTTATGAAAACTATAAATAAAAAAAAATCGATACAAAAGTTAAAGGTTAGAGAGTTTCACCATTTATGTAAGTTTGTTTATTTTTAAAATATTACCAAAAATAGATTAAAAATAATTTTGAAAATAAAAACACGGTCACTAATAGAAAAAAAAATAATTTGTTGTTTTTATAAGTGATTTGAAAAGGTCAATACTAAAATAATTCTACATATATTCTTATTTCTAATCATAATATCTCATAATAGTATTTTAAAAATCAAACAAAACATCCTTAATTAATTATATTTATGTATATATGATATTATATTATAATATTTAGTTATAAGAAATACAAGTAGTTTTTATTATTTTAATAATTTATCTGAATATCATTATTTAAATAAAAAAAGAAATATTTTTATTCTAAAATCAAACAGAATAGATAAAAGAACAAAGTACAGTAGTTAATGATGTATATTACATCAATTTAAAAGTAATTAAATTCACTAATTAGAAAAGTAAAAGTATATTATTTAATTTTATGGTGTCTATATAAACAATAAGATACAAGAACAATATTTCAAACAAATATTCCTACAAAATTTTTGTTAAATCAAAGCTAATTATGGAAACAGAAAAATTATGCTGCATCATTATAAAGATATTTATAAATCAAAAAAACTTTTTAAAATATGAGAAAATAATTAATAAATTTGCAAATATATTTAGTCATAATACTTTCACAGCTCTAAAAATAGGATTTTTATGATTAAGAAATGATTTATAATAAAACTATTCATATTTTTAAATAAAAACAATTAAATAAATTGTAATTTTTATTCCAAATGACTTCATATACATATACAAAAGACTAAAAATAAAATTTAAATCTAAATCAACTGAAAATTGATTTAATAAAGAAAATTATAAAATGTAAATAACAAAAATATCACATTGAAACATAAACAATTATATTTAAATATGTAAAAATGTAAATAAATAATAAAAGTGGTTAATAATTTATTTCTTTTTTTTTATTATACTTAAAATACATTTATTTATTATTTTTTATCAAAAATAAACACAAGAAAAAATTTACAACAAAAACAAACAAAATACTTCAAATAATTTGAACAAAAAAAATAAAATTACAAACAAATAAATAATAAAAAATTCCATGAATCCAAGAAAACATAAAATAATTATTAATCAACAGAAATAGAAGTTTTAAAACACATAACAGATGAAAATGTGAAGTTTAAAAATTCAAAAAAACCATTACTTGAAAAAATACCACAACAAACCGTAACTTTAGAGAATAGAATATATCAGTATCTATATACTTCAACAAATACTGTTAAAATGCCCGCAAAATGCTAAAGCAACTATTTTGGTAGTAATCGTTGCAAGGCGTTGCCAACGTAAAAAATAATAATTCTTTTATTTGAAGTAATAAAAATGTTTAATTACAAACAGTTTGTTAAATTAAAAATTTGATATTTATTTTAATGATTTTTTAGCGTGAATTTTGGGAAGTTAAACTTTTTATGTTTTATTTGATTAGTTTTATTGTTTAGGTGATTTGTTTAGAAGCTTATCTGGCGATGAGATAGTGATTAAGTTTATATCTGGTTTTAAAGATCTCTTCATCATCTAGATCTCTATTTTTTCACCTACCTCTGAGATTAATCATCTTTTCCAAATGTATCTCCCAAAAGGTGACCCTTTGATTCCTGATGAAGAACAAAGACTAAAAAAGCAATTACCACACCTGCCTATCAAGCAGGTGGTCCAGGACAATCTAAGATGGGCAAATATTAATGGCAAGATAAATTCTATATAAAAACCCGGGTAAAAGGGCCCTGTTAGTCTGATAAGAGCGATAAAATCTACTATCAGTTGATTTTGATGTCTCAAGTCACTGATGCAGATCATTCAACTGAAGATTCAAAGAGTTTATTTTTGACTATAATCAAATAAAATGCAAGAAGTATGAAACCTTAAAACACCTTAAAAGTTCGCGATGTTGGCCGACGATAACATTAATAGTCATAGTTCCTATTTACTTACAGGTGGTTTACCGTTGACATGGAAACGACATCAGCACCTAGCAGCAAAAATAAATTTTAATAATTCAAACTATCAGATATATTCGTGTTAGTTAATATATAAATAACAAATAATTTTAAGTTAAGAAAATACAATAACCGAAAAAAACTAAGCTTTTTCTTGAAATATTAGTAACTGTAAAATATCTGGCATATTTTAAGATACAGTTTCTAGTATATGTAGTTATATATGTAGATTGCTATGGGTTAGCAGATGTGGTTAGAAAATATTTTATTGTCAACTACTATATCCAACAAAAATCAACTAACTTTTTACAAAAGATTTCAGTTGGATAAAAGTTAAATGAACTTCTATTAATGAAATTGCTTTAATTTTTAACCATAATATGATAAACTAATTTCATAACCTGAATTGTTTTACTTGTACATCTACAATTTTGTAACCTTATTGAATAATTTACAGTATTTTTCTATTAAACTGAATAATTTCAAAACTTTTTAAAAGTTTTAACATCATTTAATTGTAAAATAAAATGATCGATTTATACAAAACCAGTTAAAACTTGCTTTAGAACTAACTTAATCGGGTTTAATTATTTCCGCTAAGTGGCGCTAAAGTTTATAAAATTGTATCAGCTATTATCAGATTAAACCTCGAAAAGAAACTCATTTATAAAGATATTATTCAGTTAGAATAATCACTTTTTATAGTAAATAATTAAATCGTTTATCTTATAAGTTTAATTAGTAGATTAATTAAATACAAGATGACACTTGAGTTTTGAAATTTATTTATTTATTTATTACAATAAATGTGAAGGAGGGTGCCTAAAAAGAGCACCTCTCGCTAACACACATTCTCACAAATTAGATCTATTTGACGTGTAAACGAAAAAGCATATGACAATGAAGAACTGCACAGAATCATAGTATTGTAAAAGAGAAAAATTCACAGTTTAGAAATGGCAATGTTGGCGATATTATAACAATTCAGCTTTTTCTTGAACAGCATAAGTGATTTTGACATGACAATCTCTGATGGCAGATTGTTCCATGTACTGATTATGCGGTATGAGAAAAAACTTAATCTGGTTAACGTAGCTGGTGGAGTGGGCTTATTAAGATGTAATTTATGTCTTCTAAGTTGATATAACTTGAGGGAGGGACTAATGGAGAAAAAGTCATCAAACTGAAGATCAATTAGGTTGTGAATAATTTTAAAAATCAGAATAAGGTCGTATTTGATTCTTCGGATTTCCAAAGAATCTAGATTGAAGAAGCTGAGACGATGGTTATAACTCCCGTATTTGATATTAAGTTTCCTGCAAACCAATCTCGTAAATGTTGCCTGAACAGATTCGATTTTTCTGATATCACCAACTTGATATGGCATCCATGCACTGATATTGTATTCAAGAATAGGGCGTATGTACAGTTTGAAAAGGTTGACGAAAAACCATGGATCTTTAGAATTAAAAGTCTTTATGATGAGGTGGACAAGCTTGATAGATTTTCCAAAGATTCTGGAAACATAACTGTGCCATTTGAAGTCAGATGTCAGAGTAATGCCGAGGTCTATGACTGAGGATACTCGTTCAAGAATGGATCCATTGATGTAGTATTGGTTGCTGAAGTTGGCCGCTGGCTTACGGGAGAATGTTATAACTTCAGACTTTGTTGGCTGGATTTTAAGTTGCCAATTCGCAGACCAGTTTTCTACAATGTTTAGTGCAGTTTGGAGTTTTGAGTGAGAACCAGATAATAGCTTGATGTCATCTGCATACACAAACACACTGACATTGTCTACTGTTATTAGTCTTCTGATGAGGTCTTCAATGAAAATCAAAAAGAGAAGTGGACCCAGGACGGAACCTTGAGGAACGCCGCTGGTGACTTTACTAGGAGTAGATAAAGATCTTTCTACACGGGTTCGTTGGGTTCTACCTGATAAGAAATCTTCAATCCATTTTAAGATAGAGTTGCTGATTTTTATGTTTTTCAATACAGTAATGAGCTTGTTGTGTGGAACAGAATCAAACGCTTTAGCAAAATCAAGGTATATGATGTCACATGGAGTATTACTTTCGTAATGAGCTGTAAGCTCATTGAAAAAAGTGAGATGTTGAGTCAAAGAAGATCTTTGCTTAACAAAGCCATGCTGGGCATCAGATATTAGATGATGCTCCGTCAAATGGCTAGTTATATGGTTGTGAATGATATGTTCTTGAGTTCTGCAAATAACCGAAGTCAGCGAAACTGGTCTGTAGTTAAGTGCAGTGTTTCTGGGACCTTTCTTATAAATTGGAGTAATAATAGCATTCTTCCAAATTTGTGGAAGTCTTCCCCGCTTAAGAGTCATGTTAAAGAGTAGCGATAAGGGTAGCGCTAAAGAAGAAGTACTTTTTCTTAAAAACAAAGCTGGGATTTGATCTGGGGTGTTGGAAACTGTTGATTTTAGAGAAGAAATAGCCTTAGATACTATATCAACTGTTATGTCTAGATCTACCATCTCAGAGATATTTGAAAGGATATTGGAGTAGGAAATAGTAGGAGTATTGCCATCATCGGTTATAAAAACCTTTTCAAATTGTTTGTTTAGCAATTCAGCTTTATTCTTTGGTTCCATCACCAGCTGATTGGCGTTATCAAGCAAGGGAGGTAGATGAGATCTCGCCTTAAGCTTGTGATTAATGAAGCCAAAAAACGTTTTCTTGCTAGGTGAAGATAAGATTGCACTTTCTTTTCCTAAATAGAGGCTATAAACTGATTTCTTGTAGACTAGACAAAGATCTTTGTATAGAGGTTTGATGGAAGGATCTGCTTTAGTTTGTTTGTATAAGAGGTTTTTCAAATGCTGTAAATTCCTTAAATATCTTGGCAAGTGTGGTTTTTTGTTGACTCTATATAAAGGTATGAACTTTTTAACTGACTCATTAACAATGTTAGTAAACCTTGAGTAGATATCATTGATGTCTTCGGTAGAGTTGAAAACAGAAATCCAGTCAACACCTGATAAAACTTGTTTATACTGTTATAATTTCCACGATAAAAGTTCCGTATGCTTGGAGTTTTAACGTTCGTAGAAAAAGTTTGTTGGAGCTTGAATTCAATCATGTTGTGATCGCATGTCAGAGCAAAAGGTTCATTTTGATCAACGTAGATAACGTTATCAGGTTTTGACGTGATGAGAAGATCCAAAGTATTACCACTAACTTGGGTTGGAAAAGTAACCATCTGAGATAGATTATTGGCATCAAGGAAGTTTACAAAGACATGACTCAGATTGGCTAAATTAGTTTTGTCTCCATTCAAATTAAACATTTTTCCATTGAATGCTAAATTTGGGTTATTCCAATCAATTCTACTAAAATTAAAATCCCCGAGAATATACATCTCAGGACAAACAAGGCTTTTCAGAACCTTCAATAAGGCCTTAATAGTAACCTCATCGTTAACTTTAGACGGTGGTAGGTAGGTACATATAAAGCGGGAAAACTTAGACTTTGAGTAATGAAAATTGAAGGCAATAATCTCAAATCCTGGGCAATCAATGGTATCTATCTTAATTCTTGAAATCATGGGTGCCAGTGATGTTTTATAGATTACACAAACACCGCCGCCTCTATCAAACAGTCTATCACAGCGCAAAGCACGAAAAAGATCACTGTCATCCAGAAAGGAGTCAGGATAAAAGGGTTTCAACCAAGTTTCGGTAATGAAAACAAATGTAAAATCTTGAGAAAGCAAAAGAGCTTTCAATTCGAAAATTTTGTTGACAATTGACCGTGCGTTGAAAAGCATACCTAATATAAAAGAAAAATTGTCTTTTTGACACTTGTAAGATTTGGTGGTAGTCTTCTGTGTACTGTTATCTTGGGCTGGAAGCATAGTATTAATAATTTTGTGCGAAGAGAGGTTGAATAAGGGTGATGTGGGTCCAGTGGTTATTTTGCACTTCCGTTTTTTGAAAAGACCTTCACAATCTGTAAAGCCCATGGTGGACCTCGAACTTTGTATTTGAAATCAGTTGGTTGCTCTTTCTGATTTCGGCTGTACGCCTCTTTTAGAAGACGCTTATTTTCTACGCGATCGTCTTCACACATATCATGTGCTACTCTGATGCCCTGGAATTTTTCGTCCTGCTTAAGTTTATACAGCTTAGCAAGAAACTTACGTTTGTCCCATCTTTCCTGAAAGGAAACTTTTAACGGTCTTTTATGATTTGATCTTTTTGCCCCGAGTCTGGTCATTGAAACTTTTGGAGTGTCCACAGCACCAAGGCCTTGAGTGCACATTTGATTAAAAGTCTTGATGTCATCGTCTTTATCAGTCTCAGGGACACCAAAGATGATGACATTGTTTTCTCTATCCTCCCGGTCCAGAGTAAGTTTCTTGTGCGTGTCAGTAACCTTCTTGGCAAGAAGTTGCACCACGCTAGTACCCTTTTCGGATCCAGAATTACCAACAACTGAGGCCCACGTGAGAGGCTTCTTTGTGGAGGCCTCCAGTTCATCCATAGATTTGGATAAGATAGAAATCTTTTCATTTAGATAATTTCGAATATTTTCATTTCAATAATTTACTTCACAACAAAAAATATAAAATATTTTTATTAATCTAAAAATATCAGCTTCAAACACAAAATAGGTCTTTCAACTGAGAACGTGGGTAAATATTGAATTGTGGGGAATAGTATGACTGCTTTGAGTTTGATATTAAAACTAGTTGTGAGTATTCATGCAGCAAACACAGGAAAAAATCCAAAGTATATTTTCAGATTGGAGCTTCCACTTTTTCCTATCCAAGAAAAACATTTTCTTAATAAGTATGTTTGCTAATCGATAAAATTCTATAACTTCATCTTTTAGCTTTCATAACTCTTGAAATTCTATAAATATATGTCATCTTCTACCAACTATAACAATTCAAGCACCCCAAAGTTTTGAACCAGGATAACTCATTGGAAGTAAGATTAAAGTAACTCCTTATTATACATTTGGCTTATCATTACA
The DNA here is from genome assembly GCA_034620365.1 of Pegea sp. RAD2-039. Lineage (NCBI taxonomy): Eukaryota > Metazoa > Chordata > Thaliacea > Salpida > Salpidae > Pegea > Pegea sp. RAD2-039. The sequence goes on from JAQGEQ010000063.1 coordinate 95,900, forward strand.
AATAACAATTATATAAAAAATATTTTAAATGTAAGTCACCTTAATATGTAATAAAATTGTTGCTTCCAAGTAAAACTTGAAACAAATTAATAGTATAATTAAAACACTTACAAATCATATAAAAAAATTATCCGTCAAATTATGAATTATTAAATTAACAATAACATAATTTTATTTAGTAAAATAAAAAAAAATCTTCTTAAGATATATTGTTTTTCCAAAATAAATACTTATTGATTTATATTTATTTTGAAACAAAAAATTCCTTAAAGTAGGCTTTTATTTAAAAAAACACAAATCTATCTATGAATTTTGAAAAACGATTAAAAAATATTGACTATATTGAAAAGAAAATTAAATAACAGATAAATATCTGGAGAAAACATATAAGGTAAGATGATGAAAGTTACATAACAAATAGATTTATTTAAATATTTGTGTTTAGTTATCATTTGAAAAAAAAAAGAAGTTAAAAGCCATAATTCAAATTTGTTTTTACCAATTATATTTTTTTATTATCTTATGTACTATTATACATCAAATATAGTTTATGAAATTAATTTTAAAAGAATAAATGCAATAAAACTAAAAACTATATGATAGCACAAAATTGAAAACAGTTTACAAGGTACCATAATATATATAATTTGTTTGTTTTTTAAATTTACATATATTTTTAGAGTTACATTTCCTACACTGTTTTTCTATTATAAAAAATAAGTAAATAGTAAATATCATAGTCAAAAATTAAACTTCTATAAACTTTTGAAAACAAATTTAAATTATTTCTAGAAAGTATCTATTTATTAGAGCCTGAAATATAATTTACAAAGCTTAGTTTTAAAACATTATTAAAACTTATTATAATATTGTCTTTAAGCTTACTATAAATCTTTGAAAAAGTATATACAAAAACGTTGCTAAATAGAAGTTAGAAAAAAAGATTCAGCTGTAAAATGCCGCATAAAAAAGTTGGTAAATACCTCCAATGTTTTATAGTAGTTTTATGTGAAACAGTTGATTACTTTGATGTGCATTACACATAAAATATCAAAGGATGTAGAGGTTGATAAATTTATTCAAATAAATTCTTGTTATCGATTTCTACAATGATTTTTCAATTATTATAAACGATATGCTGACTCAAAAGTGTATTTTTGATTTAAAATTACTATTGAAAATTTACTGTTTACTGTTAAGGTCACTTTCAACGGTTTTTAACGATGTGAGCTTTTTGCTCCAAGTCTAGTCATTGATACCTTTGGAACGTTCAAAAAATCAAGGCTTTAAGAGCACAATTGATCAAAAAACTTACTGTCATCATCTTTATCAGTCTCATAGACATTAAAGATGATGAAATCGTTTTCTCTGTCCTCATGGTCTAAGGTGAGTGTTTTGTGCGTATCGGTGACCTTCTTGGCAAGAATCTGCACCATACTAGCATTTTTGTTGGAACGGGAATCACCGACCACCGAGACCCATGTGTCTGGTTTCTTTGTAGGGGCATTCAGTTCGTCCACTGATTTAGACAAACTAGAAAATTTCTCACTGTTCATGGCATCATCGTTGCCAATTTCCGATTTAAATTTGGCTAATTAAGCAGATACAGATCTGCTGATGTCTGATAATAGGTTTTCATCAGAATTGGTTGAGGGAGCTGTTGTGTTCATGGTTATTCATTTAATGCAGAACTATTTAAATCCCATTTGCTTCATTTGGTTTTTATCAAACATATCATAAATTTTCTTGCTCACATCACTACAGGTGAGATGAAAGCAGAAGAGACATTTAAAGCATTCTATTACCGGATCTTCACCAGAATAAATTTTTTGCAGGATTGGCAATTGCAAGCTTGCTTTGATGAAGTCAGTTTTCAGGAATTTTCTATACAGTTGACCGTAAAGTCTTGCCACTTTTATTTGGATCCACCAGTTTTCATAAAAGATTTTTACTGTCACCAATCACAATATATAATATACAAATCACTTCTGATAAATAACTTATTCAGATAGAATGTTTGTGTTTGCATTTTTATAATTTTATCAGTATTGCTTTTTGTAAAATAAGATATTATTAAATTTTCTACTTTTTTAATTTTGCAATTTAACTGATTAGAGGGATAATACAATTTGAAAAAGATAATTGAAAGTTATTTAAATTATTATTTTATTTTTACTTTAGTGTTTAGAAATTTCTTTTAGGTTGACTATTTTTTATTAAACTAATTAATAATTAATATTTGTAAACTTTTAATTAAAAAATTAATTATGAAATATTTAACTAAAATAAATTTTTTCGATTATACGATGGTAATTTCTAAATTTATATAAACAAGAATATTTTGATATTTTTCCTTTTATTACCATTTATTACTTGCAATTATTGTGTCTAGATAGCTTCTATTAATTTTTTCGATTAGTTATATTTTATTTTGGTTTTGAGAAGTTTAAAAAAGTTCAATTCTAAATTTTTATTAACTTTTGAACTATAAATTATTTTCATTAAATTAAATGAATGGATTGTTTTCTTGAAATAATATTAAAGATTATAAAATAAATATTATCCGAATAGATGTTTATAAACAGTAGAATTAAAAGAAAATTTTTATAACA